>BMAO01014382.1:0-20535 GCA_019973975.1 Trichonephila clavata | reverse complement strand
GTGTATTCCCTTACTTAGATGTTGAACGTTGGCTACCCACTTACTACCCTGTACCCAGCAAGTGAACCAACCAATAACTCAATTATTATTCCCTTTCATATACTTCCTGTATTTGCGGCGCACCACTTAACTTGTTTCCATACATTCCTCGAAAGTAAATAACTGTTACAGTGTCTTGTTCCAGCCTTTAATGCTTTTATCATGAATTTGGGACCACACTGCATCGTTAAATTTTAAAAATGCATTGACTACGATTTGAATTTATCAAAAAGTACTTCACTTAGACACATTCCTCGTTTTAGAAGAATTTGAAATGTCTTTTAATTCCTATAAATTCAGATGGAGGAAACATATCTATATAATTATTTTAACTTTCTTTCTTTTAAAATTTAAGTACCATTTATGTAGGTTCATCATATAATATTCGAGCAACTCAATTAGTTACTGATAACTGATATAATAATAACAAGCAAAAACTAAATAATCATTACATTACTATTATGTGTTCCCGCTTCGAAATTAATAAAAGTCAATTCATGTTTAGAAACTCAAATCAGGAAAAATTATTTTATCGCCAACAGTCTTAACGTCTTAATGGCAAAAGTCACGAACTAGTTGCCGAAGTTGTGTCTGTTTAATTCTTATTTCGTGTCATGGTGTCACTAAAGATTTAAGAGTAAAAGGGCTAACGGAATGATGATGGAGGCTGACAATGCTGAAGTTGTCACCATTAGCTCTCGGTGTTGCATCGTAGGACGATGTTCATTATCAATCATCTATGTCTTGGTGATAATTAAAATTAAATAAAGTATATTTAAAAAATAAATTAAAAATTATAAATTGTTGCTATTTATTCCAGAATTGAACTCTTACCATAATCTAGTTTATTTTCCTTTTTGAAAGACTTTTAAAAGGAAGAAAAAATTCATATTATGTCAAAGTAATGCTAACGACAAATTTCAGTTTAAGCAAAGTTTGCTTTTAGATGAAGCCAAAAATCTCCTTCATAAATAAAAAACAGTAATTGTATAACTTGTGCTAGTTTCTTAACTAATTACATAGTAAAAATGGCATTTTATGTTTATTTAAATATTTTTCGAAAGTTTAGCGAGTTATAACAATAAATTTTAGGACTATTTCAGCACATGCATGATAAGCTATTTCATCAACAAAAACAATTTAAGCTTAAGCTAATTAAAACCAAACAGAGAGACAATTCTGATTACTTTGTATTAGCGATGAACTGTTTTCCCTATCAAAACAGGGTCCTAATGACAGACGACAGAAATACAAACAGTCATTCTAACGATACACAAAGATAACTTGTGTTCAGTGTTTGCTATTTATGGCAGTTAATGAATTAGTATTCTTAGAAAATGATAGTAATATTTTTATTTCGAATGATAATTGCTGATATTATTTCATTTTTTAAAGCTGAATAATAATAAAGGAAACTGGACGACAAAGATAAATAGTCTTTCCTTTTTAATTTTAGCTTCTGTTTCTGTTTGTCACTCTCTCTCACATATTGTTAGGAACACCAGTATTTAAAAGTGTGGAACTCGGTAAAGACATACATATTCTTTCAAATTAAACTAAAAATTAACATAACTAAGCTTGGTTTACTTTTCACTTCTCTTACCTTTTTTTTCCCATTGAAACCTTTTAAAAGAGACGCAGAACTCAAAATGCTGAAATTTTCTTTGATCTTCCTTTTGAATTCCTAGAATAGACAAATAGCGCAAGTATATAAATTATATGATCTATTATATAATTATGTAACGCATTATAATTTAAATAAGGTATCTTATTATTTCAAAACTATTAAGAGTTTCTTCCCAGTTTCATTTATGTATTTTTAAACTACTTTTTATGATTTAAAACTACTCAAAACAATAAATTAATAAAACTCCTACAAATATATAATACAAAAAAAGCTTGCTAGGGTTTGAATTGTATTAATAATAGAAAAGGGAAAATATATATATATTGAAACTCGCAGTGGATTTCTTTCTCGAAACAAAATGCTTTTCTGGCTGTAGATGTTTTGAATAATTTGTACAAATAATTTAAGCTAGTATAGAAAACGCATTACTGTACAATTAATACAAAACTACAAAATATTATTTGTAGTTGCCTTTCTATTGTTATAGGAGGGTTTTGAAGTTAATAGAATTAATTAAATTCCATGAATAATTTTCTTTTATCTTGAAAGAATCTGTTTCGTAACAGGGTGTTTTATTATTTTATTTGAAACCATCAAACTATTTGTATATGTACTCCGAGAGAAAAATGTATACTCTGTTAAAAGTAATGCTCAGACAAAAATTACCTTTGTTTACAATTGCTTTTTAAATTTTTAATAAAAATGTTACTTTGTTTACATCTGAAAATCCAATAAGAAGTTTAAAAAAAAATGTTCACGTAAAACACAATAACTTTTTTTGCTATAACAAATGAAACAACAATTACTGTTTACAAAAGTTATTTCGTAAATTGTAGTATTAAATTAACGAATATTATTTCCTTAACAATGTAGTCTTTTGTGGATAAAAAATGCAGAATTTTTGAAAAGCTCTGAAAGGAAACAGCTTTTAGCATACTAATAGGTCACTAAATATGTAAGTGATCAAACACTTTAAACAGTTTTCTTATTTAATTTTTTATCCTTTTAAGCAAACGTATTGTTCTTCCTATTGGTCGTGCTCGTTTTACGTACATCGGAGAAATGTTGTTCGGAGAAAATGCTCTTGAATGTCGTTCAAATGCATGTTTCGTACACTGTACGTCACATTTTAGTAGATTGTCCAGTTTTTAATCCTACTCATCGCATTTTTTTAATTCATCTCATTTAACCTTATCTAACTTGGTGGGAGGAAAACCCAACCAAAATCTATTTGCTCTTATTTATAAAACGGATTTTTATATCTAATTTAATTTATACATTTAAATTAGTCTTTTAATAATTTATATGTGTGCATGCATACAAGCCTGCTGTATATAAATATATGAATGTGCACATGTATTCTTAGGTGTTTTTAAAATTTTAATATCTTAAGGAGTGTTTAGCGCAATTTAGCCAAAATTGGTTCTTCCGCCATAAAATATCCACACTCACTCACTTGGTGCAATGTACGTGCATTGTTTTATTCAATTCCTACTATTAGCTCACTCTCTCTCCATATATATATATATTTATCTTCTACAAATTTTCAATCGTTAATAAAATATTTTCTATTCATCCAATTACCTTCAAATATTTTTCTAAAACTTGTACTGGATAACACTTATGCTAACACAGTTTTTAAAAATATTAATTCATGAATTACCGGTTAATTAATTAATTAATTAATGGTTTTATATTCGAACCGTGCCACGGAAGTGATTCACGTCTTTGGCAATATTTGACTGTATCTTTGTTTTGTTATTACCAACTTTGCACTTTGACATACACGACAACAACAACAACAACGGTTTTCGATGCCAACTTAGATTCGTCTCCATTGCTGTAACAATCTAACTATTAAAACAATGACAAAAATTGGCGTCTAAAACCAGTTTTTCAGCAAAACTAGCCATATCGGGTATGCATTGTTACAACAATGCAGACAAATCATGCTCTTTTTTAATTCCTACTATTAGTTCACTCTCTCCCTACATATATATATACATATATATATATATATCTTGTTCAAATTTTCAATCGGTAATAAAATACTTTCTATTCATTCATTCAAAGTAGGAATTGACTAAAATGTTTTTTCATATTACTTGTTTTTAAATTTATTTTAGGAATTGTGTATTTTGTCATTAAATTTAACAATCAATCCCCTTGTAAATTACACAAAAATAATGAATTATACATTATTATTAATTAATTCATGATTTGTAACAATTTTGAAAAGATACATTAAAACTTATGAAAAAATCTGTTAGCCAGTGTTGATGAATTGCAATCATAAAACATATTTAAAATGAGAAACAGTATTATCTCTGTGTCTCTATCAAAATTTCTAAATATTTGTTAAAAAAGAGAGTTGCTTTAAAAATAATAATAATGAAGTTACGAACTTCAATTGCAAGTTTAAACAAAAATTATCTTAAAATTTTCAAGAAGCTTAATATTATTAAAAATAAATATGTGGTTTTTTCTTATATTTTTCACTTCGTGCATTCAGATTTTCATCGTTTAATTGGTATACTGAGTGAAACTCTAAATAAAACGTCATTCACGAAAATTTTATTTACAGATATTCAAATAAAGATAGAGATTTTGAATATGTTTTGTTTTTCAGAAATATATCAAAATTTAACTTATAACGCTCTAGAAACTCCAGCATTTTATTTGGATTTATTACAACTACTCTTATTTTTTTTCTGCTCTATTTCATATGCGATATTATATTGGAGTTTTGAAATCGATTCTAGCGTAGGACGATGAAAAATTGCTCTTGGAAGAAGAAAATCTTCTTCTAGAAGGCATTCTTTATTTACTAAGGAAGGAAAACTTAGGGGTGGGAAATGACAAACATCTCCGAAAAACTTTCCTCCTCTGCACTCCGTTTTGCTTTTTTATTTATTTATTTTTTTCAATTCCTTTTTTTGTGAGCTTGATTGATTTTTACTTTTTCCCACGTGACTTCCTTCGAAATTGCTCTTTCAGAAATCTTTTTGAGCAGTTTTTAATATTTTACATTTTCAGGTTTTATCCGAATACCTTTGAATTTGTATGCTATTTTGTATCTGTATGTAAGTGTGATAATATGTCTCATGGTTTGATGTTTTTTCTTTTATTTTTTTAAAAGCCTTCCTGTACCACTAAAAATGAATAAAATTTCTGTATTATTAATATGATAAAACTTATTTCTCAGTTTGGTTTAGGTGCAAATATGTAAATCAAGCTCTTTTATAATTCTATATATAAAATATCATTAATGAGACTTAGAATTTTTTGAAAAACTTTATTTTATTTATATACTTAAAAATTATATTTTAGAATATCATATCATGGTTTTTTTCAAGAAAAGGGAAAGAGATAAATTTTGTGCGTGTTGAACTTCTAATGCAAATGTCATGGGTTCCAATCCCTCCTGGCATGACCTTATTTCGGAGAATGTGATTTATTTTTCACTGTAATATTTTATTGGAATAACTAAATTTAAATAATGAATAAATAGTAACAAACAAGGAAATAGTCCAACACCATACATAGAAATGAAAATGGAAAATTGCAAACAAAATCAGTCACTTAATATTGTGATTCTGTCATATGCATGTATATATTTATAATAAACGTAACTACTTAATAAAAAGTAACTAAAATAAAATGTTTATTTGTTGACCGAAGTAGGAATTGACTTAATTTTCTTTTTATATTACTTGTTTGTACTAATTATAGCATTTATAAGATTGCAGTTTGTCAACAACATTTAGGAAGACAATATGTAGGAAGCAAATATTTTAGTAATAGTGCTAAATTAAACTAGTACACGTAAAAATCTTTATTTTCTTATCAGAAAAAAAGGAAGCCAATACTGCAATGAAATATACTGAAATGAGTTCCAAGTGAATTTAAAATACAGTACAATACAACAAAGATTATGGCGTGATATTATGAATAAGAGTATTTGTACGGGAAGCATATGTACTTTAGACAGATTGATGAAAAAATAGAAAAGAACAATATTTAAGTAATATTTGACACAATTACGCATAATGAAATGAATAATTAAAATTTCCAAATTACAATGTAATGGACAATGGCATTTTATATTTTTGGCTCTTACGGAATGGTTTTAGGAGGTTTGACGGGTCTGTGAAATTTTTCAGCTTAGATTCTTGATGTTCTGCATTATTATTAGACTCAATTTTAACTATAAATTCATTTACATTTTTCTTAATATAGAATTAAATGTAGAATTAAAGAAATTTAAACTTAGTGTCAATTGTCCCCTATTACACTTACAATATAAAAGTCCACATTGTTTTTTTATAAAATTTAAATATGAAATTTAATATTAAATTCGCATTGAGATTGAATTTCCTTAATTTTATGAATTGAGGCAAATAAAATAGGTAACTTATATCGTTCATTGGTTGAATCTTGTTACTAATTTTCAATATTTATAAACGAACTTGAATTTTGTTGAATTTTGTTGGTTTTTACCAAAATATATACGACTCTTAAAAGCAAAAAAAAAATATATATATTTAAAGTAGAACACAAATTATTTTGATGCATTTCATGTTTTGTTTAAAATTATTAATTTCAATTCTAGAACGAAATATTTCTATTAAATATAAAATAAAAATATGATGCAAATAAAATTGTAAAATATAAGATTCAAAAAATAGTTTGATATAAAAAACCATCTACAAAATTTTAAATGAAATGATCTAAATTATTATACTAATTATAATAAATATGGTGTGACATCTCATTTTCTATATAATTAAATTGTCCAAGAAATAAAATGTTCCTCAAACATTAATAACAGCTGTTTTTATGAAAACAGACTGAGAAACAAATTCATCGGAACTGTTTTTCAATCAAGAGGAATAATTCTGTGTAATGAAAGAAAAAGTTCTACAATAGCTACTCAAAATATTTTGATGAATAAAAACTTCCACATTAAGTGCCTTCATCACCAAAAATCTATTAGTTTTATTGTACCGAATGGAAAGTTTTTATTACGTTTCACAGACATCACGCCTATGAAATCTTGTCATCAACACACAGGGAAACATGTCAAAATTAGGAACATTTTGGACAGAACATTTCTGCACCAAAACGTTTTAGACAAACTTACTTGACGGAAAATGCTGCATTAATCATTAGTGAATCATATTCCAAAGTTCGAAAATGACATTACTTCACCTTCCATTTGCAAAACTTTCCAAAATGGAATGAATGTCACCATATTTTTGTTTCTCTAATCCTTCCATAAAATGCGTCACAAAAAAAAAGAATGTAGACAGCTTTGCTCTTATTTCGCCGTCATGTCGGCGGGAAAAGAATAAAAAAAATTGATGATGGTAATAAAGAAGAAAAGGTTGTGTAGAAAATAGTTAAGGAAGATTCACAAGTACTTAACTAGAGTTGTCGTTGAAGGGACATTTAAAAATAGTAAAGGACTCTTTTTTAGAATAAACCTTAAAAAAAGTGTTATCTTGTGTGTATTTAAGCCAAGCTATCCATTTAATGGTAAATTTCTTTTCCAATACATTTTGAAAAAAAAATTAAACTGAAAAACCTTTTTACATTTGTAAGAAAAAAAAGAAAGATAATATATTTGAATTCCTTTTTAAGTACAAATATGTTTTTATAAGAATACACTCTATAGAACACAAGAAAAAATTAAATTAATTGAGTGTTTGCTGAAGTATATATACTACTTTTTTAGAACATTGCATTTTAATTATGTAATGTATTTTTACTTTGGAATATTATGGAATTTTTTTAATCACAGAAAACCCATTCTATGTTCTAAAAATGAGGTTTGAATAACCGAAATGGAAGGTTTTAGATTAAGATGAATATCGTGGGCTATTCTAAATATGTTCAATATTCTGTTCTTCTCTTTATTTAATTTCGATTGAAATAAATTTTTGATTTCATGTATCTGACTTTTAAATTTAATGCGCATTTCATATTATAGTATTTTGATACTTTTATTCATATATGTAATTTCATCTCAATTATCATTTTAGTACTGTACAGTCTTTTTTTTTTAATTTTTAAAATTTCCCTTCCTTTTTTTTCTTTTAGTTCACTTCATTCAAAATCTCTGACTATGTAATAATGAAAATGGTTCAATTGTAATGCAATTCGGTCACAAAAATCTTCCATAAGGGATAGAAGAAGAGATGATTAAGATAGAAAAATGACATGACTTATAGGTATAATTTATTAATTAAACATATTAAAGCAGTTAGATAACTTTAAATGAAATATAGTTCTCTATTTTTATTTCTTAAATTTTATCAAAAATTTAATTTTATAAAATTTAATTTTTATTAAAATTTAAAATAAACTTGAATTATCTTTAGTATACATTTCCATATTCTTTCATCAGATGAGTGAATGAACGAGTGAATATTAACGTCGCACTATTTAGCTACAAGAAGGCTTTTGGCAACGGACTTAGATTTTGAACAATGGTCAAGTGACGAGGACGATACCTGAGCTGGCACCCCCTCTCCTAACTACCACACCACACCAACGGGAGGACGTTTGAGCTCTTGACAGGTTTAACGTGCATCGCTCCCCTACACGACGGGTCTTTAGTAGAACGCGTTTTAAAGTATGACATCTTGCTTAAAGTAATGGTACCCGCTTTTACTAAAACACTTGTAGATTTGTTCTAGAGAACGGGAAAAAATAAACTAGGTGTTTTTATAAAACTAATAAGATGGTTTATGAAATAAAATCATAAAAAAAGTTCTCAATATTCGGCAAGATTAACAATTTTAGGGTAGTCTGACACTTTAATTTTTGAAATTCCTTCATATAATAAATTTGTCATACATAAACAATGTTCTCTATACTAAGAATAAAAATTTATGTATCACGATGGAGAGGAGAGATTGTTGAATATAAACTTCTCACCGTGTTTCGAAATCAAATCTTGATTTCAACGACACTTTCAAATTTTGAATCTACATTTTATGAACACTGCGTTACAGGCGTTTTTTCAGTATGAAATAAAACATTCATGTATGCAGACAAATTTCCAGGTTGTCTTCGAACAACCAACGCAAAAAAAAGTTCCAGAAGGTAACAGCGCCGAATGGAAATGTTTTCTTTGATCTTTCGCATGGTGGTGACGTGTTGAAAATGCCAACCAGCACTTCAGGCTTGATTTGCATCTTTTACAGTTGCTCAAGGGGACAAAAGATAAATTTATTATCCTCCTGCAAAGGTAGAATTTCGAAACATGGTCGGAGATTCCATGAAATCTGCTTGAAAGAAGTCGGAACTTTTATTCTTAGAAAGGTAACTAAATTGGGTTGCACAGATGAAAACTATTTTACAGAATTCTGCGAAATTTCATTGCCGGAGATGCTCTCTGTTTCCCTGTTACCTCGTTTTGCATCTATGCAAGTGAATGTACAGTAGAACGTAAAGTAATTGAATTGATGTCGAGTAATTAAACTTTAACGATGAGCTTGTAATTAATTCTTTATGTAAAATGTAGAGATAAATTTGATTGCACAATTTAAATTAAATTGCAAAAATATGCAAATTTTTATTGCTTTTCTTTATAATTTTATTCACTTTTATCGAAGGAGTTGTGACTGTTGAGTATGAGTGTTTATTAAATCCTCGTAAGTACCGCGGTCGTGTATACACGTCCTGCTGAGCTGATGTTTAGTGCCCCGGACGTGTATACACGTCCTGCTGAGCTGATGTTTAGTGCCCCGGACGTGTATACACGTCCTGCTGAGCTGGTGCCTTTAGTGCCCCGGACGTGTATACTCGTCCATTCAAAGGAGGAACTTTTGTATTGTGCTAGTCTGCTTAAAACTTGTCGTACGCTGTGGAATACAACAAAATGACAATGACAATGTTTCTGAAGAATTTACTTATTTCGGAGAAGATGTGGGAAAAATTTAAAAGGACATATTCCAGGAACAATGAAAATCATAGCTAAGCTGTGTTTCTTGATTTTTCGTTTGAGAGTGCTGTTTTCTGTAATTTATTTGCTCTCAATTTGCTTATCGTGTGTAATAGGAGCTTTTTAATTTTTTTGTACGAACAAGTCTGATAATTGGGTATCTTTGTACGCTATCAGTGAACTGAATTGGATGCTGGTTTATGTGTTCACCATGTTTAATAATGTATCGCACAAAAGTGAGTTATAATTTTTTTAAAATTATATTGTAATTCTAGACATTAAGTTTTGTATTTTAGTTTTATTATTTTACCTTTTTATTTTTTTAAAGTGAAAGTAAGGTTGAAAAACACACATTTTCTCCCAATAAACCACAAAATCACCCACGCCTGTATTAAAAACAGTGGCACTGGGGGTGAATTGAGTAGCTTTTCATCGACAGTTAAGGGGTTAACCAGTTAAAGGTGGTTGACGAGTATACTCGTCATAGAGATGTTGCAGTATTTTGTGTCATGATGAATATACTCATGCGTAAAAAGTAGTGACCATTGGCTATTTATATTGTAATTTTTGAGAAAAGCGACACATATTCTCAAAATTCAAGATGGTTAAAATATTTTGAGGTCGAAGTCAGGCCGGAGTAAACCAAATAAATAACAATTATGAAAAATTTAAGATGGACTCATGCGTACCCGTATACACCGGCTGAAACAGTGTATAAACTCGCGTAATGAATTTATTTATGTGCTGGTTTTCGCACTGTTATGAACGTAAAATCTGGAAGGAATCGCATTACTGTTGTTTCATTTGCTAAGTCCTACTGTATATAGTACCCTGTTTCAGTGATTACCACTCCACGGGAAGAATTCATAAGTTCTTATTTTTATATTATATGTATTCAAATTTTCTTGCATTTTTCGAGTAATGTGTACGTAATATTTACTTATAATTAAATAAATAAATATTAGCAATAAATTGGCAATTTTATAAAATAAACTTGCATTTCTGATCCAATATTTTAATTCTCAGGAGTGTTAACTTTGTCTGGAAGGCGGAAAATATAAGCAATTTTTAAATAGATATAACTCTTACAAATTAAAATTAAATAATTCAAATATTTTACGCATTATTTATAAAGGAAAGATGCTTCAAAAAGTGTTAAATGTTTAAAGTATAATCATAGTTTTAAAAACTATAAGCATATGAAAGAAAGGAATAATTTCTGTGAAAAAATTTAGCTTGCATGATTTTTTTTGTTGTGATTAAGCTTTACGTTGCATATGATGTTTTCTAAAGTAATAGCTCTAATTCTTATCAAAAAATTAATTTATCAAGTTAAATTTATCCTTATTACACTGTAGCTATTTTTGTAGAAATATACCAAAAAATTATATTTAAAAAACCACATTAATGTTTTTAAAATTTTTTTTAAATATTTTGAAATACAAAAGAAGTAAAAAAATAAAATAAGGTAAAGTATAAAGAGTATGATATACATTTTATAATTCTATAAAGTTTTATACATTACAGGTTACTATTTTAGAAGATAACATGTGCAACCTAAAAATTACTTTATATTTATTACATAAATGTTTCTTAAATTTATATGCTTATAAATTTTTAAATTATGATTATATTTTGAGCATTTTGTATTTTTTTGAAACCTCATACCTTTACAAACAATATGCAAAATATTCGAATTATTTAATTTTAATTTCAAAGAACTATATCTATTTGAAAATTGTTCACATTTTCAGCCCTTGAGACAAAATTAACAACCCTGAGACCCTTTATTAGCGACACGTAATCTGTAATTGACGAGTATAGTTGTCATTGCTGGATTTCCATATAGTTGAGTGCTCATAACAAACTAGTTAGTTATGAGCACATAGTTAACTGGTTAATGCCTTTAAGACATCACAAGGGAGCTATTGGGAACGGTCCTTGTAGTTTTGAGCCACTGTCAAATAATAATGACCACACCTCAGCCGGTGCCCTCTCTCCTAAATTTACCATCACACCACATCAACGTGAATACTTCGGACCATAACAAATTTAATGTGTTTCTGTGCTTTAAGCAACGGGCTTTATTGGCATCAGGACTGGAGCCAGCGACCCGACAACGCCAGACATGAACTGGTCTCTGGCGTTCATCTTGTTCTTGTCCTGTCTGGCTTGTCGTTCGTGTCTGGCTTGTCGTTCATGTCTGGCTTGTCGTTTTTAAATAAAAAAAACAACCAGAAAGTCACGCATAGCTTGGTCCTGAGAAAAAGGTGAATATTCTATCACTTTAATTTGTTTTTGTTTAAGAAACTCAACTGTTAATCAGACTGTGTGGGAAGATGCATTGTCATGATGAAGCATTAGTACCCTAACATTCACATTCTTGGAGAATTTCTGGAAGACGTATAGTGATATACAAGTGTGTTTTTACTGTCCTTCTTACTTGATGTCCTTGACCAATCCCGTACTTTTGAAGCAAATGGCATACTTTGCTTTTTCATTACTTGCTTTTCTTCACCATTGTCGGCTTGGGATCATCTTCAAAGACCCATATTTTGCTTTCTTCACGTGTTGGAACGTCAAAATCTGTATGTACGTTTCTTCATCCATTATAATTTTAGAAAAGATGTGGTGGTCACCATCATTAAGGAATTCAATAGTTTCTTTACTGATTCTGACACACTCCATTTATTGGTGCTGAGATTATGGGGATTATTAACCCAACGCAAACTAATTTTTTCATACGTAATTCTTTATGAATAATTTTGTGTGTGGCTGTGGATCCAATGTTAAGTTCCTTCTGTATCATTTGGTAGGCACAGCGTCCTAAGTGTTACATCCATTAACATTTTTCGTATGACAGAGACATTATACGGGATTACTACCGAACGCGGCCTTCCTGAGTGTTCTTCATCCTGAAGAGAATTACGACATCTCTACATGTTTCTTTAAACCATCTCAATACAGTAGCATGACATAAAGATTCATTGACCAAATGCTAATTACATCTTTTGAATGCATTTGTCTTGATTTAGTTCCGCTTTAAAATCATAGAAAATCATTGCACCATGATGTTCTCGCGTCAACTTTATTTTCTCTTCTAGCTAAACTTTATTCTATGCTAAACAACTGGAAGTGAGTCAATAAAAAATCGTACACTGAGTTAAAATTCTATGAATATTCAAATTAAGTCGTTAATTGTTTTTGTAACTTCTCGTCGGCGGCGCGTATCTCAATAACTTCAGAATTACCCTCGTATTAAAATAAGTATTATTATTTATGGAAGGATGCAAATCAAAATACATTCTGACATATTGAAAATTACATGCACATTACACTTTTAAATGTATCAGTACTGTAAAATGTTTTTAATAATAATTTATCAACAGTAAATTTAAAAAAAGTTTAATAATTACTAATACCTCCCATGAGATTGTCATATACAAAATTTAATACTTTTCTTGATAATTTGTATGGTTTATAATTAAAGTCGTATTGTAGCTTTAACATCAAAGTACATGTGTATTGCAAGTACATTGTTAATGTATAGAGACCGCGATAAAAATTATGATTGAAAATTGGGTCGCAAGTATAGACAGTTTGAGAAGCACTGACTTAAACCATCTATAATGAAATTTGTGGAACTCATTAAACCACTTAATAAATTAAATAACAAAGTGATGTAAATGTATGAAAATTACACCTATTTTCTCATACATTATTAATCACATTAAGTATTGTAAAGGCAGGATATATACTGCATTAGGAAAAAAAATTATAAACCATTTTTAATACTCAAAACAATTCATATTTAACGGCCAAAAATTATGTATGAAAACGTTTTACATATATATGTAGAAAGTTTGAACAATTATTTACTGAAATTCAAGGTGAAGTTCGTCTTAATAAGTGAATTCTTTTTAATGGCATATTACTTATTACAGTTAATCAAAAAGTAACGACCATTTAATTTAGTTTTAAATATGAATCATTAAATTTCTAATGAAAAAGAGAAAACTTCAGATCTTATTCATCCGTGGTACTAGAGAAAGAATATTCTGGAAATTATATGAGAAATCTTATAATGGTCCTCAATAACCAAATATGAGATTTAGATTATCATAATAAGCTAACGAGATGATAATGTCAATATTTTCCTATAAGCTACTCAATGTCATTAAGTATCAAAGGTCATTGTTGTCACTTGTCAGAAGATAATGAGCTACAATGATTGATGAGGACACAGATGTAGCTTCGTTATGAAGATTATATTTATCGAAACAACATCTTGAAAATTGTTAATTAGATTTTAGTACAGAACCACATAGGGATAAGTTTTCAATATTAGTGATAGGTTCATCAGGTTGAATCTGTGAACTCTTTAAATATTTAATGGCTCACAAATAAAATGATTTTCTGTATTATAAAGTTAGAGAATCTTAATATTTATGTCACTTCATATATATCAATATGTATGGAATTTTAAGGCTTTGTCTTTTCAACTTTGATTCAACTATTTAGATTGAAAATTTAAAAAAAAAGTATATATATCTTAATTTAATTCAAACAAATAGTAACAATTTTGAAGCAAATTTTCTTGATGAAGAAATTAAATTAAAAGATAATAAAATAGTTACTAATATTTATGATAAACGAGAAGACTTTAATTTTAATATTATAAAAGTACCGCATTGGGAGAGTAATGTGCATATGTTTCTATATTCAGAAATATTGTTATTAATTACACGCTACGCAATAAATTTCTAGTTTCAAATAAATCAGAAAAAATAAAAAGCTATAAACATTTTACTAATTACTGTTTAATTCAAAAATACCCAATTAATTTTATTAATAGATATTTGAATAAAGAAATTCTAAATAGTAAGGATTAAATTTCCATAGTTTTAACAGGTTATTATGATAGATTTATTATTCTTCCTAGATAGTTTTAGATACACTCGTTTCTAGTTTTAGATAAAATTACTTTTTAAAAATTTATTATAGCTTTTAAATTATATTAAGAGTCTCTAAGATTTGGTAGTATATTTACAATTCTTATTTTATTATTTCTATTCTTTTCATACTTTTGCTAAGTGCTAATTTTCAGCCATTGCTTTGTTTTGAAATTGTACTTGGTCCAGAATCTGGCAATATAATTGCTATGTCTTATTGTACTCAGATTTAACGCGGGCTCTGCATTTCAGTATGCAATTTTTAGGTAAGTTACCTTTTTCTCATAATGGATTTAGATTTCCTATTCATTATTTCCAATAGGTATTTGCTCGGTATTATTAGCAGAAAGGGGATAGTTGACTGGTCAAAAAACATGTTAAACCCCACTTTTATGACAGAAAATTTTTAAGAGAAATGTTTTTGTATACAAGCTGTCCTAAGTCAGCAATGTTGATAATACTGAAGCATCCATTCTTTTATATTTTTATATTTACTCTGTTATTTAAATTTTTCATATCTCCTTTTAAATTCGTTGTCTGGTTATCTCGTAATTACAATTTTTTTCAGTTTTAATCATGTTAATTTATCTCTCTCTTGTAGAGAAATTTCGTTATATATATTATATATATACATTACAAAAATATACAAAAAATAGTTATATACCTAAGATAACTATAGTCATGATAGAATAGATTTAGCCATATATATATATATATATATATGTAAGGATAATTAAATTAGATCTAAAATTAAATGCTAGCCACTTCTAACGTTTATTTTCCCGTTACATCTTCAAGTATTAAATTTATTACCCAGTTCGGGAATGAAAAACACATTGCCTTAAGAGCAGTTTACCGCTTCGACCATTAATTTTTATTACCTATATGTCATGCTTAAATTCTCAAGTATACCTCTTCAATCAGAAGGTACTTGAAGAGCATATGGCTTCTGAGGGTCCCCCTATTAATATGGTTAACACGTGTCCGTCTCTCTCTCTCTCTATTACAAACATATTACAAAAGGTCTCATGGAATAAAGACGGTTAAAATAAAATGTCTTGATGTTCACTCGAGAAACACGACAGCAATTAGCCGGTAGGATAAAACCTGCAGCCTTCAAATTAATTTTAACTTTAATGTGAAGCCATCAAAAAATTAAAACATTTTAAAAAACGGATGCCGAGTCAATCCAAAATATTATAGAAATGCTGTAGAGAAAATTATGGAACAGTGAAAGTAATGCGTGTCTCTCTTAGCGGAATGTAGGGTTGCCGGTGAAAAGAAAGCGCTGCTCACATGGAAAAGGGAAGCCGTCCTCCGCAAGAAAAAAAAAACAATCTCCGATGGGACGAAAGAAAATAGAAAGGCTCCTGTCCCAGAAAAGAAGAGCGCCGTTCCAACATCCACAGAAGAAATAAAATTGTCCTATTTACTGGAAGAAAATTCAAGTAATCAAAATTTTAAGATGGAAAATAAGGCAGAAGATCAAATTAAAAAAGAAAAGATGACGGAAGAAGTGACACAACAAAAACAGAAGAAGAAAATTATAATTCAACATATAACCATCGTCAAAAATGAAGTACGTTTTGAAGATTTCCAAACTTTTTTCCAAAAGTATAACCTAGAAATGCCATTCAAAATTTCTTGGACCAATTTGAAAATATTTGCAATTCTTTTGAAATAACTGAAAAATAGAAAATCATATTTTTGACAAAATTAGTAAGTGGACTCATTGCAACCTTCATCAAGTCAAATCCAATACCAATAAGTTTCACCGAATTTAAATTGAACTAAGTACGAGAATTTGGAACACAAATAAATCCAGAGGAAATTCATCTTCAACTAGCCAAAACAGAAAAAAACATCCAAAGATACTAACATAGAATACTTCTATAGAATGCAAGAGATCGCATCCCGAATCAACTTAAAAGAGGAAGCTGAAAATTTTACATAATCAAAGGATTAAAAGAAGACAGAGCCATAGAAATGCAGTTAAAAAGTTCAAAAGATATACAAGAACTGAAAGAAAAGATGAAAATTTTGACATACAAGAAAGTAAAATTTCAATTACAAATCGCCCAGAATTTATCAATTCAAATATCCCCTGGAAAGAACACCTCCCATCCGACCCAACTTGGCCACAGATCTCAATACAGAAGATGGCGTAGTGGTCAAAATCAACCACCAATGAATTATTCCCAAAACCAAGTATACAACCAGGTATATCCTCAACGTCCACACTTCCTATCATCATCACCCATCCTTTACTCCTCAGCGGCCGCCATGTACCAAGAAGTCAATGGATCTTGCAACAAAGATCAGCGGGATTGCGACCAGACGCTCCAATTTTCCATCCCAGTCACAGACTACAGAAAATAATACGATAATTCGACCGTATCAAAGATGAGATCTTCTCATCGTCAAGCGAGCATCAATTCAAAGAAAAGTGAAGCTCTATTGGATACAGATCTAATATTAACCTAATTTGTAAAAATTTACTAATAAAAATCAAAGGAGAGAAAAATGTAGAACGCCTAGAATCGGACATATCCACCATTAATGGACAAATTAAGGTTAGTGAATATATTATTTTACCAATGAAAATAGCAGAAATTATTAAATATATTAAATTCCTCATAGTAAATGTAGAACTACCTTACGTAATCATATCTTGTCAGACTATGAGTAGTTTTGAATTAATTATTGTTTTCCATCTATTTGCGATTATTATTTAAAGTACGCTACAGATAAAAAAAAACACGACTTGTTTTGAAAATTGGTAGTGAAAGTTTACCAAATATTCCAATATGGTCTATTCTATTTGGTCAAATTTATCACCTGCGCTGGAAAAGTGCCCTTTTTTAGTTAAGAATTAATGCTTGTAGTATGAAAAAAGAGCAACCGAAAAAACTTTGCTTCAACATAAAATAAAATAGAAATATACCTTCTTCAAAGGGAAGTGTTAGTGAAAATGGATTTTAGTCTGGGCTCTATAAGGATTTTATGAGTAGCTTTATGAGGGTTTTAAGATGTTTCGTCAATTCTATTAGAGATTTTGAATGTTAATTTTGAATTAAGTAAAAGATGATGGCAAAATTACAACATAAAATACAATGCTAATTTGAATTATCCTTGAAAATTATGGGGCTCAACGGGTACGATTACAATAATGCACTTAATAGAAAATTGAATGTTAATTTAATAAAATGAAATGAATTTATCTCATTGTATGAATTTATGAATTACAATTTCGTTTCAACTATAACTATTAAAAATCCCTCAAAATTTTTGAAACTTCTGGTACTTACTTTTTCAAAATTATTTGGGTAATTTTTGCACATACATGTTTTACTTATTAAAATAGCTTCTTTATACATGATTTAAGTACTATGTTAAAACGAAACTAATTTTAACACAAACTTTAGTATTATTAACTGTATTTATCTCAAACTTTAATTATTAGCTTTATTTAACACAAACTTTAATTATTAACTTTATTTAACACAAAATAATATTTTTTTCATACAGTGGAAAATAAAACATTTTATAAGTGAATTATTGCATAATGTGGAATAACATTATGCTGTATAACTTTTTGTTTCAGGATTTGATGTGTATTAATGAATCTGTCGCAGTTATTTAGTTAGAAGCAATACTTAACATACTGTTAAAATGCAATATATTAAGACCTAAAAAAAGGATTTATTATTAATTAAAATGATTTTTAACTGTAGATAAAATGTATATACCAGTAAGAGAAAAGAAGAAAGAATACATATAAGAAAAATATTTCATAGCTATTTTTACTCGGGATTATTTGCTACCTCCCAAGTGAAGTACAGTGAAGTTTACATTAAATTCCATTATGAAATGGTGTACAACAACAACAACAAAAAGTAAAGAATTTCTCATTCAAGCGAAATAAGAACGTTGCCTAGAAAAAAAAAAAGATAAAAGATTAAGAATGCAATATTTTTTTTTTGGGGGAAAAACTTCAATTAAACTTTGATTAAGTGTACCATTTTACTTCATTTTTTTCCACTTCACTAGGGGACTTTACTTACAAATACTGGAAGCGTTTTCATTATTAATTAAAATTTCAATACACATTTTGCTTCTGAACTTCCTTTTTCTGTATTATTGAACTTTTTTCAAAAGAGATTATTGCTTTGGCTTAGTCAAGCTTTCATTTTCGGTTTGAAAGAAATTCTTTAAGGTCTTGGGGTTTTTTTTCGTTAATGCTACGCGTACGAATATTTTAGCTATTTTATCCTCTTAATACAGAATATGTATTTAGAATAGAGTATAAAGTCAGTCCTTTTTTCTTTTTTTTTTAAAAATAGAATTTTAGAACTTTTTTTATGATTTATTTAATAAGAAAAAAAAACCTTTTTAAAATTAACTTCGTGGTACCTTTTGTCATATTTTTTAACTTTTAAGTAAAACACATAGAAGGAGATCAAATTCTAGCATTTTATAAAAGAAAAGAAGGCTTTCCAAGAAGTAATATTTTCAGACGAGGTAATTACAGTCATTTTGTAAAGTTTCTTTTAGTTTAACATAGTTGTATTAAAATTATTTCATCTAAACGTTAACTTGCTGTGAGAATAAAGTGAATAATTTTTAGAAGAAAGATAACGCGAAATGGTCATATAAATGTAAGGAAAACATTACAGTAAAAAAATAAAATTCTATATTCTAAAATGCTTCGAAAAATATAAAAAAATATAATAATGCACAGTAAAAAAATACTGTACATTAAGATGGATTGAGGTTAGATGAAAACCTTTATTGTTAATCGGAACCTTCCTATGTGAAAAATATGTTTTATAGTATGGAAATTGGGGAAAAAGTAATTATATACATACATCGACTCTCGCCAATTCAAACCTTCGATATCGCCGGGGTAGCCAAGTGGTCAAGGTATTGGATCATGGCTAGCGTGTCATGAGTTCGAGCCCAGTACCACTAAAGACCCGCCATATAGAGGAGCGAGGCACATTAAATCTGTTGAGAGCTCAAACGTCCTCCCGTGGTGTGGTGTGGTAGTTAGGAGAGGGGTGCCAGCTCAGGTGTCGTCTGTGTCACTTGAGCATGGTTCAAAATTACGCGGTCCTTCGCCAAAAGCCCTTGTATGGCTGAACAGTCCGAAGTTAATATTCACTCACTCACTCAAACCTTCTATAAAACGAACCTCTCGCTAATTCGAATTATATGCTCAGCCCCTAGAAAAACACTCGATATTTCGAACTAAAACAATACATTTAGGTATACTCAATATTTCGAAGTAAAATCTGTGGCCGGCCAGAATACAATCCACGGTAATTCGAAGTGATTTTATAAAACTATCGACAGTTCAAACACTCGCTATCATGTAGAGTCCTGTAGCAAACAGGTTAGACTTACATGTTTTGTGTTGTATTGTCTCTGCTTGTCTCCCCTGTAACGAAGCCCCTTTGATGAACCATCGGAGTTGACTCTGATAACTGACAGAAGCTAAAGTGTCAGTAAACAAACTATGCAACTTTTTTCTTCAAAATCATATTGATGCGGATGTTTTTCAAGCATTATTTATTCTTAAAAAATCTATCGACAAAGTTAGATTAAATGTGATAAAAAAATAAATAACAGATCTTTCTGTCAAAAAAAAATTATTTTGTACAGTATGTATTCTTTTAATACAGGATTTTAACTTCTGTTTAATATTTGTACTGTATAATATGTACTTTTTAAAAATGCTTTAAAATAATTTTATACATATGTAAAATTGTTGTTTTTTTTGTTACATAGTTTCAAATGTAATTGTGTTAGAAACAGTTTCTCTTCATGTATTTTGGGAGTTCTTTCCTATCCTTTTGATGATTTTAAGATTTTCATTGGTCCCTTCAACTTTGAATTATAGAGTGAGCGAATATTAACGTCGCACTGATTAGCAACACGAGGGCTTTGGGCGACGGTCCGCATAA
>BMAO01014381.1:0-43540 GCA_019973975.1 Trichonephila clavata | reverse complement strand
ACACTCATGTCCATAAATTAAGGATAATGAAGTTCAGGCAAAGAAAGAGACAGAAGCAAAACAAATTTGACTTATTTGTAAAGTCTATTTATTAAACAAAAGGCAAAGAGCAAAAAGATGCTATATGTTTGACACAATTAATAAAAATTGCGATTTTTACTCCCTGGAGCAAATTTCAAAAAAGAACCTATTTACAAAAAACAGTATAATATGGTTAGTATGATGGTTAATACGGATATGTCTCCCGGACGATGCAATACAGGCTTACAACGCCTACGCATGCTGAGTATCAAATTATCAATCTGATCTTGGGGAATATTACACACTCATCAAGCAATGCCCTCCGAAGTTCCGGTAGACAGGTGGGAGGGGGTTGACGGGCTGCAATTCGTCGGCAAGCATATCCCACACATGATCTATTGGATTCAAGTCCGGTGAGTATGCTGGCCAATCCATACGGTGATATCCTCCGATTGAAGGCATTCGTCTCTAATGTTTTGCACAGTGAGGACGGGGCGTTGTCATCCATAAACAAAATTCAGCACCCATGGCGCCCCGAAACAAACGTACATTGTTGTTCCAGAATGACATCCCGTAAGATGTGGCCTGTCATCGTTACACTCTGAACATGCAGGTCAGTTCTGGAACCAAGAATAATTCCTCCCCAAACGAGCCATCCTGCACCACCGTAACGGTGTCGTTTAATGGTGTTCTCTTGGTGGTTACGGGTACCTGGCGCTCTCCATATGAAAGTCCGGCGAGAATCAGACTGGAAACTAAACCTGGACTCGTCGGAAAACATCACACAAGACCACTGTTGCGGTGTCCACAATGCATGCTCTCTACTCCAGGTTAATCGCAGCGACAGTGAGTTGCGGTAAGGGGAACACATCTGACAGGCCTACGAGCATATAGACCAATGTGCCCTAAGCGTCTGTACACGGTCTGCCTTGAAACTGTTTACCGGTAGCTGAAGAGAGCTGACAAGACAGGTCTGATGCTGTGCTCCGTCTGTTTCTTTTGGCAGTAACTGCCAAATACCGTCCTTATTCGGTGTTGTAACTCGGGGCGACCTGTGCTGTAACATCTACTCACATTACCATCATCTTGGAATCGTTGCCAAAGCCTGGAGATGACACTCTGGGCGATTCCAATTTCCTCGGATAACTTCCCGCTGGGTACGTCCACATTCCAGTCGTCCGATAATTCTACCACGTAAAAAAATCATCCAAATGCTTCCTTTGTGCCATAACTATGCGGTTATTGCACTGAAAGGCTTATAAAGCGCTTGTGAACGATTTTACTTCTTTGCCACCATTCCTTATATTACCCTTCTATTACACTCTCGTCATTGTGACGTACTATCCGCGCCATCTGGTGGTTTCCTGTAATTTGCATATTCTTCTTCAAGATGTGTGTGATATTTCTACACGCGAAATTTTTATTTTAGAGTTCAATTTCTGTGTGATTCTGAATTATCCTTAATTTATGGACATGAGTGTATTTGGGTTTAAATAAATTTTCTAGAATTTGTTGGACAATGATTTCCAACGGGAATATTGAATATCACATTTTACACATTTAACAATACCAAATATTTTGTTTTGTTTTGTTTGTGGAAATTTCCAGGAATCTATGTTTAGGAGGCTAAAGTAAATAAGTATTTTAGAGGAAAAGTAAAGGAATTTCGGAATATCTCTTTCAAAGGTTAGGCAACAGCGCTCGTATCCAGTGCTGAATGAGGGTAGTTGGCAACACTTCTATATAACGTGCAACTCATCTTTCCTCGTAGTCGCTAGTCCCTAGGAGACCATTCAACATGGCAGCTTCCCTGTTGATCTGCATAAGGAGAGAAGAAAGGTAGTGATTCGCTTTTTGTTTGTGGAAGGTGTAAGACCTGCGGAAAATATTCGTTGCATGCAAGCAGACTACATTGCAGCTGTTTATCTCGAAACATGGTCTATGAATGAATGGATCGTTTCAAACAGGGAATAACTTCTACGACGAAAGATCGGGCAGTCCATTTCGGGTATAGTTGTAAGGGGTCTATTCAGGGTTCTTGTTACTAACAGTCCTCTTGGGGAAAATATATATATATATATATATATATATATATATATGGTCTTTAAAATTTATTCTATTGAAATTCGTCCTCCTCCGATGAAGAAGACGCGATATATGCAAATTATGTAGAGTATTTAAAGATTCGAGTTAAAGAAGAGATAGAGGTTAGACTGCTACGGAGAGCAGTGATTGATTAGTGGGAAACTAGGCATAAGAACTTCGTCATTTAATTGACGATTAGGTCATTGAAACGTTACATTTGGATTAGATCAAATTGAATTAGAAGGCGTATTGACAAAACATAAAAGTTATCCAATTTATTAATTCTCCTAGTATCTCGTCTATCTCACGATTGCTTCACATATTTAGTATTTGGTGCATTTTTCAGTTTGAATTGTTGAATTTGTGTCTCCGTTGAGAATTGTTAATAAACAAAGTTAGTATTGACTATGGCTAATCTTCCTTCCGATCATCTCACACTAAGGTATGTCACGGGTCATCCTTTACATAGTGGTGGAAAGGATAGCTAGTGTCATGCGCAGGTATCACACTTTCCACGAACAAAAAGCGAATAATCTTTTTCTCTTTGGTGCAGATCAACAATGGAGCTGCCATGTTTAATGATCAGCTACACTCCAACGACTATGAGGGTAGACGAGCGATACTTTGTATAGAAGAGTATTGCGGACTGCCCCTAATTCAGTCCTACATACTAGCGCTGTTGCTAGACCTTGGAAAAAGAAATTGTTAAAGTCCCTTTAATTCTGATTTTCCCCTCATAGATAATATGGCTATAGATAAAGATCTATCTTATGGAGAATACTTGGGAAAATCCTGTTATAAAATCTTTTTAATTCGAACGCAAAATAAAATTCAAATATTAATTTAAGAAAATACGATGTTTTTTTAAACATAGTAAGTACATAGTATGCGCTTTATACATAGCTTGGTACATAGTAAGCGCTTTTTTGTGTATATATATATATATATATATAGTTTTTCTTTTTTTCCTTCTTATTTTTCTACATAGTGTTGAAACATATGATGATAAGTTTTGTCTCAGTCTGTGAAAAATGTGCACCAATATTGATAATAATAACTTTTGTAAGAACTTTCTAAAGTGTTTGAATAATTCTGAACATTTTGTTAAAAATGATAAGAAATGTCTTGAGAGAGATTAACTATTTTTAATAAACGGGTATATGCTCTTGAAATTTTTATAAAATATGAAATTTTTTTTTCCACACTTGGCTTAAAACGTTTTTATCTGACGTGGATAAAATTTGAAGATTAAACTTACAATTTTTTATTTTCTCTTGAAATAACTCTCTTTTTTTAACATAAAAAAGATCCATAATTTTAATTTTTTTTTTAAATACTAATTTTTTTATGCCGGGTTTTAATTCAATAAAGATTTTCTTTTTTAAGAAGACGAAAGGCATTTATTTCTAATCAGATGTAATTAATTCTGAGGGGTATAAGCTTTCGATAAGGTACAACTTTTAAGAATATTTTAGTTCTTTTTTTTAAAAAAAAAATATCTCACGGTATGTTCAATCTTAATCGAAAAACATTGCATTAGTCTTCGAGAAAAATCGTCCAAAGTTTCGGATCCAATTAGTCTTGCACAAAGGATAAAAAATAAAATAAAAAGTTGGAAGGAAAGTGAAGAAAAAATAAAAGAATATCTTCTTCGTTGTTAAGACACGAGGTAGCTGTAAAAGTTCGAAAAAGAATTTAAACTTCTGAAATTCTGTTAGGTTTAGGACCTCTAAATTGAATTCTTAAGTTTGAAGATTACAGTTCCTAAGTTCGAGGAAATCCAAGAAAATGCCAGTAATTTTCATATTTGTATTTGTAAGCTCTAAAAGAAATCATGGTTTAAAGCAGAGCTCTGTCTTATTTCGGTACTTCTCAAATAACGTGTGAGCTTCTTGTGGAAATTGGAGAAGTAATAATTCTTTTGCAAAAGAAAAATGTTTTCATATTCATGGAAGTTTGTTTTCCTTTCAAAAGATTAAAATGAATTAGCTGTAAAAATAATTAATAAAATTGAAGTAAGAAGCTCTTTTATTACTTTTTATTAATGCTGTAAAATCGCTTAACAAGGGCTTAACAAGGACAACACAAATCGCTTAAAATGAGGGGGACTGAAATATATTTTCGTGTAAAAAGAATTTTATTTTAAAGGATATTATTGAAAAAACATATATTCAACAAAATTAAATATATTGGAGTACATTGTATTTATATAAATATTTATGTATGCATGTATGTAATGTAACAAAAACATTTACAAGAACTTAATGAAATTTAATACAAAAATTTCAAGTTTTTTGAATAACAAAACATTTATTGAGTTTCTGTATTGTTTTTTTTTGCATCAAATTTTCAACTAATTGCTTGATTTCATTAATTTTGGTATTCATTTCACCTTTGGATTATGCGTCTAAATAACTGCTAATACTTTTCATGTAGTTTCCCATCTCAGTTGCATGGGAACAAGAACTAGCTGCATTATTCATTTCCTTTTCGTCGTCAGAATCTGCATCATTGAAATTTCTTGAGCCTTTTATAAACCCCAAAACATCTTTGTCTGTCATAATTGGAACTGTGCACACATCATCATCTACTGCAACGTATTCTTTCAACGGTACAATAGGACAGTCAAATAATACAGAAACCGTTCATTCCCAGAAGGGAAATCTTTTTGTGTTAAGAGGGAAAAAATGCATGAAAATAAATATAAGTTTGTTGGGACCGTTGTATTATTTCATATTAACCAATATTTCATCTTAAGCGTTTCGCGTTTAACGTATTTTACTGTTTTTATGTTTAAAAAGAAAATTGTGATTTTTTTTCAACAGTTGAAAAGAAAAATATAAACAACAGTTGAAAAAGAGATAAAAATTAAATTTACTGCTTAAAATGTTTACTTTTATTTACTTTAGATGTGGTTCTATAAACCACTCATAATTAGTAATATTTTTTTAATTCAAATTATCAAATTATTTTAACCGAAAGTTGAAAAGTTATAAAAAGGACGTGATATTTTTATACTGCTTCATGTCTGTGAGAAAACTAAAAAATTATATTTTTGATTCTTATCAAGAAGTATGTTTATATGCACTATAAATGGAAGCAGAAATTATCCAGTATTTTTCAGTTTCCATTTTGAAAATATATCAAATCACATGTAAAGAAGTATTTGGAAGCATCGGAAATAAAATCCACATTGTGTCCCATCAGAAAACCAAATAATTTATCCTCAAGCATAAGCAATTCAGTTTTGTAGTACGAAAAGGTATCTACAAATGAATGAAAAATAAAAATATTTTAAAAAAGGTAAAAATATCCTCGCATTAAAAGTCCATAAATTAATAAATATTTGCCTATTCTTTCATAATGTTAAATTTAGAATACATTTGAAACTGCAAAAACTCTTTATAACATAAAAAGTGGCGTACCAAGCAGAGTTTTATTGACTCAGATGAATTTGTGTACATAAATACCCTATTGCAACGGTGGACAACTTGTTTGACCTATGGGCCACATTGTTGGTGCTAAGGATACCAAAGGCCACACCGTTTTAAAATGATTGCTTTTATTATAAAAAATAGCAAAAACACATGTTTATAAAAAATAAAGGCAGTTTTATTCAATTTATTTATTGTTCTAATTTCATATTCTCTACAGCAGCATGCACATTTAATTTTAGAATCAATTTAAGATGACACAAACGTACCCTCTCATTCTTTTCTACATTTTTTTTAAAAATCAGGAATGAGATGGCTTGTTGAAATTCTCATCACAGTCTGAAAGTTTACTTGCATTCAACTTGCATCTATATTTACTCTTGTTGATCTTCATGGAAGAAAAACTTGGCTCACAAATATATGTCGACAAAAACATAAGCGATATAATTTCCCTGCTAATTTCTTCATACAAATTTTGCAGCTGACAAAGATTTGTAAAAGTCAATGTCACGACATAAAACATTTTCTCCACACTGTGATCTGACTTCAAGTCAATAAGTTTAAGCTATAGCTCCTCAGGAGCTGTATAAATATCAGAAGTAATGGGACAAGAAAGGAAATTGCATATAGGCCAGTGCTTCTCAAACTCTGAATAATCGCGAACCAATATTCAATCATGATTTTCCTCGCGTCCCCCTCCTCCATACAATAACAATGTAGTGAATTGAGTAATACTACACTTTGACAATAAAGATACATTACGACTTCAACCTTTTACATGCCACCAGCGAATATTAACGTCATGCTAACCAAAACGACTATTGCCCCAGACGTATATATACGTCTTTCCGAAGTACGATCTTTTCTGTGCACTGCTATCCATAAAATTATCCCAAAGGCTTTGGAATGCAATAAAAGGACCTTGAAAGTGTTTGTGAAGGGTTTACTTATTTCATAGGATTTGCTTTTATTTATTCCTTTTCTCATCCCCCCCATACATCGCATACGTGCGCTTACGTGGAAAAAGGTGGAATTGGTGAGCAATTAGCGCAAATTTTAACGGACAGTTAAGGGATAATTAGAAACTGTAATATTAACTGAAAATATTAATTTTTGGATATCATTTCTTATATGAAAAGCCAATGGGGCCACTGGTAATTTTTAAACTTGTTCTTAACTTAGTATTGTTAAATTAATTACAAAATACATTGTACAGTACTGATACATTTGTTAGTGTATTATATCAGTGTAAATGTTTATTTTATATTTTATTATGTCCGAATGTATTTTGTTTGTTTACTTTTTATAAATTAATAATATTCTTAAAGAATCTTTTGTTTTCAACCTCTCAATATGCTCGCGCCCTCTTAATGGAGTTATCACGCCCCACAGTTTGAGAAAATCTGATATAGGCTCAATTTTTTAAGAATCCTGAAATCTTGGGACTTCACCCTTCAAACTTTGTAGATGATCTCATAGTAAAACACATTTTGAGGTACTTTATTTTCCTAATTGTACAAAATAAAAGACGAATGTTTGATTGTACAAGGGAAAGAAATCTCGGTTTAAATCGGATTTTTTAACTGTTTTGGCGGGCCGCATAAAAACCTTTAGCCACTAGGTGCTCACCTCTGCCTTATGAGATAATTTGCCAGAAATTAAATGTTGGCGACAAATAAATGATTCTTTGACGAAATTACTTCAGGAGCTACTAAAACGACTTCGCTTCCTATATAATGGATGATTCAGGGAAACAATAATGGATTTAAAACCTCTCAGCGATTCTACCTTTCAATGGTCTCAATCTAGAATATAGTAAATATGGATTTGTATTGTGGTGTAAATTTTAAATTTGGGCTACTGTCGATTTTAAACGAGTTAATTGCTTACTATAATTAAAAATCGCCAGTAATTGCTGAAAAAATTTAGAACAAGTTGTAATGTTCGAATATGCTTACTTCTATCTAATACCCCTTGTCTTCTCTCCGACCCGGATAGATGCGTGGGGAGAACTGAATGATCAGTCGACATGATTCACTCAAATTATTCTATTGTCACAAAATATCAAGTAATTACAATAATAATCCAATTAAGATTGTTGATCAATACTAAGAGCGCGAAAGTGAGACCAGTTAGCCCGGGGATAACAGTTACGGACCCTCAACTGATTTCTACGATATCTTGTTACAGGCTTGATTTCAACTCCGCCGCTTACTACAAGTTATCCTTTAACTTCTATTTAAATAATGCTTACAATACCTGTACTCTTGTAAAGTCGAAGTCCTACTGTTGAGGCCTAGAATGCTTATACTTGATTGGATCAAATCCGATCTCTCCGATTGATCATCAGTGGGAAATCTTCAATACACCCTTCTATAAACTTTTTTTTTTTTTAGTTTGTAACATTAAGAAAACTCCACACACACATATTATGTTTACATTTTCAGGGAACCTTTTGATACATAATTTAATAAATAACTTTAAATTTATAAATAATCACTAAGAAATTGTGAATTCTTAGTTTTTGCAATTAATCTTTTCCTGTGTGTGTGTGAAAAAGAGAGAGGCAGTATTCTGTTCATTTTCTACAGGGGAAGTAAAAATGCATACTGATAAATATAATTGATTATCAAAAATATCTATCAGTAAATTTAAAGGACTCCTTATATCAACTACTTCAAATAAAATGATTAATATAATTTTCAAATTGAAAATGGCTTTGTTATCAATTTCTTTTCTATGTGTCATTTTGTATCAAACACAAAAATTTAGAATTTCAATTTTTTATTGCTTATATTTATACTCATCTTCATATATGAATAACATTATAGTCTTTTTAATATGTATTCCTTAGTTTTAAATGCATGCTAACTTTTACAAAATACTTGGTTTATTTCAGGTAGAGAAACTAACAGCACTCAATCAAATTTAGTCAGTTTTCTACTTGATTACTCATTATATAAAAAAAGGAATTATTTGAAAGTTATTTTTTGAAAGCAAAATTAGAATTTTGCATGTTTTAGCATTCTGCTAAATATTCCGGAACCTCTTCCCCTTTATTTTATGGGCTGCATTTTGGCAGTTAGCTTTTGCACTTATGCAAATCTTTAAGAGTTAGAGTCATTTCATTGGTGGCGCCATCTAGTTGTGAGTCAGACTATCAAATTTTTGATGCTTGAATTAATTTAATCCATGCTCTAGTCTTCTTGTAGAGCTATGTAAAAAGCATAGTTTATCGGTCTGTAATTAGTTACATAGATAACATAAAAAAATTAAATAGAGTGGCCATTCAGATTGTTGATCCTGTAATGCTTAACTGTACGTGGCTAGAAATTGTGTATAGACTCAATGTGTTGAACGTAACTGCTGGTGAGCATATTGAAATCTAGCAATAAGGCATTGTAAAACAAAACTTTGATATTTTCTTTATCGAGCAAAAAAAAAAAGCCACAAATGAATATATTTTTATTTGTTTTTGTAATTAATATTTGAAAGTATAATCATACTTTTCGGACACCTGGTACACACAACTGGAGTTAAATTTGTCGTTTGCAATTATTACAAACTTTCAATAGAATATTTTTAATTGTCATGTTTCCGACCAAAGTCAAAGATCAAGGTCAAAATCTCTGATGTACTTACTAGAATGGGGTTTCCCTCTGCTGAACTCTTCTTTCTTTCAGAATGATTTTCTGAAGCAGGGAAAAATACCTCGCGTGATGTTCGTGAGAACAGGTTGTAATTTGACTCAGAAGCAGTTTGTACTTCTTTGTTACCAATTGCGTGCAAAGATCACTGGATGTTAATTGAATTCCAAGATGTAATATGACATTGAGACGAAAAGGTTAAAGACAGTTATTACTTTTTTATTTTTTTAACATTTTTTTGTTAGAATTCCTTAAACAGCACTGACATTAGCAAAAAACAAAAGAATTTCATTGAGTATATTTTGGAATAAATGCATACAATAGGAGAGTGTGTAGATATAAATTGAATTTTAAAATATAAAAAAAACTAGCATACACAATTAGAGATGATAACATTTTAACTGTAAATGGGGAATCAAAAATTTATTCATTAAAATAAATAAAATTCACAGAGGTCACAAAACTTGATAAATTTTACTACATATATTTTCTTTATACAATGTAATTAAACCTGCTGAGATATTTGATGCAAGTATGAAAGTTAAATTGGCGTATCCACTTAAAAAAAATATAGGGAGCAAAAATGATCAAACATTAGCATTGAGAAAGATTGTATATTTTTTGTTGTAAATGTCCTATATATATATATATATATATATATATATATATAGAGAGAGAGAGAGAGAGTTACTTCCAAATTCTAATTTTACATAAAATTACTTGTTCTCTTAGTTTTTTTTAAAATCATATGATCTTAGTATCCGTAAGGTAATGGTAGTATGCTTACAATTCTTAATTTTTTATTTCTATTCCTTTTATACTTTTCTAAGTGTTACTATTTAGCCATTTATAAGCTTTGAATTTGCATTTGGGTCCAGAATTTGGCAATAACTTGTTTAGCGCGGGCTTTGCATTTTTGAATGCAATTTTCAGGTAAATTACCGTTTCTTGTAATGGATTTAGATTTTGTATTCCTTATTTTCAATAGTGTTTGCTCAGTATTTCTTAACAGAAAGGGGGAAGGCTGGCTGGCCACAAAGCATGTTCAACCCCACTTTTATATAGATTATTTTATATATAAGCTGTCCTAAGTCAGCAATGTTTATAATACTGTAGCATCCATATTTTTATATTTAACTCTATTGTTTTAATTTTTCGGATACCTTTTTTAAAATCAATTGTCTGGTTAACTTGCAATTTCATTTTTTTCAGTTTGGATTAATGTTTATTCATCTCTCTCTTGTAGAGAAATTTTGACTATATATATATTTTAAGATGTAACAGACAATTAGATACCCATTATTAGTATTTTCATAAAAATAGTAACGAAATAGGAGTTAAAATAAATTTGAGAGAAAGATTTTTAAAGAAATTTGTTATACATATACATTTAATTAATGCGCGTTCCTTTTTAAATATCGAGAATATTTAAAAGCACTTACAGCCAATGTCAATTTGAAGATAGAAAAAGGATTTAAACACTCGTTTGTGTCTTGTTTTACCTGCATTCAATCTCATTGATGTGTTGTAAAGAATCTTCCCATTGTAAACCTGAGGGATAGAATGCATTAAGCAACAGTTCGTATTGGCCGAAATCAAATTCCTTAGATTTCGTAAACTGATGCAAATTCAAAAGGTTTCAGCTTTATACGTACTTTTTTCTGAAATTCATCTGCATTTATCTTTAGAATAAATTTTCAGCGTCTAGATTTTTGAGTCATTGACTTATTGGCGACATTTCACAAATATATACATAAAAGAAAGAACTTTCTTTTCAAAGAACAGAAAAATGAATGTAGTTTTTCGTACCAATTGATATATATAAAATACACATACGAATAATTTTTATATTTATTTCTCTACTTTTATTCAGATGGTGCCATCAACTAGATTGCTGGGTATTTGTTTTCAAATTCAGCAATTTTTTTAACTTTACTTATTACTTGTTCTAATCATTGTAGAAAATGTCCTTAAAATTTTACATAGTTTTTATACTTTTAAGTGAAATGTGTATAAGTTTTTGATCACACACACACAAACACACTGGTATCCGTTACCGAAATTGTGTAAATAGGTAACATTCACAAATATACATTTGTACGGAAAACTTAAGAAACCTTTTTGATTGTGTCATGATTGTGAAAAGAATCAATGATAAAAGGAAACTCACACTACAGAGGCTTAACCTCGCTCACTTTCATCACTTAAAAGTTGATGAAAGCATAGTAACCAAAAATACATATGGAACAAAGCAGGAAAAGGCTTTACACAAAGGCGTTATAAAAAATAAAACATTGTCTGGCCTTGAGGAAGAATAACAAGTGGTACCGTCTATTCATATTCAATACCAAATTATAATGCAGTTTTTGGGATAAGAGTAGCTACACTATTACAGGACAATTTGTTAAAGCTACCTGTTGTTCATTAAAGAATACGATCTTGCTACCAGAAGTTTCCCAAAACATCTTACAGATGTTCGGTGTGATTTAAATCAGGAAAATCTGCTGACCTATCCAATCTGAAGATATCCACAAAAGCATAGAACCAATGTTAATGTGCACAGTCATTCACAAAGAAATAAATTCACGATCAATGCGTCTACGGAAAAGACGCACGTGCTGTTGTCGAGAAAGGTGGTGTGTTGCTGTCGTCGAAATTATGAAGCTGCATTCTTTTATCCTACATAATGCATCCCCACACGATGGTACGTCTTAAGGCATGGGCAACTCGTCTCGACTTAGCCTTAGTAACATCATAATTCGAATAATTTCGATGGTCAAATGTTATTTTTGGTTGTATTCCCCTTAAAAATTGGGAACTTCAGAAGATGGAACTGGCTACATGTGATGACCCTCGTCCATGTACAGGCATAGGCCTACTGCTATATAACCTCATTACTCATTCAGTCAAAAGGCAGGAGTCATCACGACGGTTTGTGCAATTGTAAGTCAAGCACATGTATTTGTTTCGGGATATTGTTTGTACAAGTATTTGACAACGTATGTTATGTACTGTCTACTTTTAAGAGTCATAGGGGGAGCTTACATATTTGCAGGGGCCCAGTGCCTACATATTTGCTGGAAACTGGTGCCTACATTTTTGCAGGGGCCTAGGGCCTCAAGAAATTTTAAGACGAATCCAAGAATTTTCTCACGTTAGTGGGATGAAACCGTGTCTCTCCTTCCCTTCTTCCGTATAATTGACGTTGACAATCGTTGCTCAAACTGAAACGACTCTCCTTAGTAAACAGAAAGCAACTTTATTGATGAGATGTCCAGAGTCTTTGTCTTCTTGAACTCAATGCCACCTATGGGCTGCTGTTACTGGTTTGCAGCATTAAGGAAGTCGGGAAAATATGCCACCTATATACTGACGTCTGGTAACAATTAACCCGCGGTCACTCGCGCCTGTTTTTCTATTACTCGCGGGGTGTAGAGAACACCCCAAACTTTTAACACGTTTATTAAAATATGAAGAAAAAAAATTAAGTAAAAAATGATGCACATTTGTAAAATGCAAGATGTTTTTTGTATGATACAAATAAAAATATTAAATTTATTTTATACAAATTAGACTGAAATTATTTTAAAATAAACGTGCAAAATTTTCATTTTAAAATACATAATTTTGTATTTTTTGTAAACCATGAGTAAAACGTTTATACCAATAGTATACTTACTTCGTAATTAATGTTAAGGATAGTAGAAATTTAAAAACAAATATTTTAATCATTTTCCAAACATGCTGAGCAGACTGTAAGCATAACTCAATTGCTCGCGGGGAGTTCTCAGTACCCCAGATAAATTTTTTGAAGGTCGTTATGTTCCAATCGTCCGAGCGAGAATGATTGCATCATGACTGAAGGTTCAATGACCTAAAATGAGCATCAACTGAAAAAATCGTGGTTCTGCGTATTCTTTTTGAAATTCTAGGAGGCTTTTTTTGTTGCTAGGGTGTACACAGCACCCCGTGCGAGTGAGCCTGTCGTTGGGCTGCAGTGCGCAGCTGCTGAGGAATATTACCCGATATCTGGTTACGGTCTGTTTGTGCCTACAGAACTATATACCGGTCATCACGTGGTGTTTCTTAACTCAGCCGATTATCGTCAACCTTTCTTACAGCCGTGCTTGTTATTTGAAAGGCAAATTTTTAAGACTGCCTTTTTGTCGATTCCAAACTCTTGTGCAACACCCTTCAAGTGTTCATCTATCAAGTGTAAAGGCAAACTGATGACTACTTGTAGCCATTATTAATGTTCGATTTTATTCTAACTTGGAGGGGATGTATAGAAAAGGGTTCTTCCTCCTTCTTTTTCAGTGGTTTGGGAATTAAGAGTGCGTATTCCACTGTTTGGGCATCATGACCTCCCCTTATGTTATTTGTATATGCATCATCTGTTTACTGAGCTATATTTTCCATATAATGATCGCAAAATGCCCTTCTCTATAATTTCATGTTTGCATTTTAAAGTTGAATTTAATTAGTTGTTTTTGAGTTTGGTGCATAAAATATTTGTATTGAAGGAACGCTGCTGTGCGCTCTATATGGTCCCTTGTACTTGGAAATTTTTAATTAACCCCTTGTTGACGGGAAATGGTTGCATTTCTCAGAGAGGGGAAATTTGAGAATGACAAGGGGTCAAAGTACCCTTAAAATTGCTCTGTATTATTGTGCAGGCACTCTTAACCAATTGATACGTGAATGCACTACAGAAAAAATAGTTTGGTGGAGACATTTCGGTGTGACATATCTATTCGGTGTGATAGTTTAAAAAGCGGTGCACAATGGAATCAAGGCAGAAATCAAAATTTCGAAATTCTCATGTAGACAGATTAAATAAAAATAAACCCCGGGCTCCCCACTGCTCCTCTCCTGTCTACGACAAGGTATGTTGATGTTTGTTTTAATCATAATGAAAGAAAAATTAACTGTAAATTTCAATAAGCTTTTAAATTTCTATGTGATTCGGAGTTTCTTTTTATTTAAATTAGAGCCATGAAAAACAATAATCATTTAAGCTCCATTTCAGTACGTATATACGCTAGTGTATTAAATATAGTCTAAGAGACCAATCGGATTTATATATAAATATAGTACATTATGTAAACCTTGTTTATTTCTAATAAAAAATATAAAAATGAAAATATAACCTAATACATTAAATCAAGAGAACTGGACTTCAATTTTTTGAATTCTAATTATACATATGTCTGACATTTTTAATTGGATCCATAGAGTAAAACATATATGGTAGTTATTTTTGAATATTTTATTATTATCTTCTTAATTCATAGAAAGTTCTTCAATTATTAATCTAAATAAAAAATTCTCTATACACGCATAATATATATTTTTAAATACAAATATTAATTTATAACTAATAAGGAGCACAATTAATAAATTAATTAATGTAGAATTAAAATTAATTTATGAAATATAACTAAAAATACGTTATTGGGAAGAATAAATTAGAGTCATTACAAAAATATGGCAATTATCAATGTTATTAGTTAATTACTTTCAAATGCTATGAATTGATAAAAAAATTCATTCCTACTAATAACTATTTTGCTTTCAGAGGCTTTTATTAGCATTGCATTTGGAAATTATTTCAAAACGACAACAGAACAATAAAATTCCTTCGGGAATTAATTGCTTCAAAATATTTACATTTAGTTACTGTAATAGGCATTCGAGAAAATTGAGAAAGAAATCTTTTTTCTCCTTTATCATTATTTTTTCATGATTAAAAATCCTAGCTTTATTCTCATCTATGCGAGTTTTTTAAGTAAATGAGTTAACACACACATTGTTATTCCAAAACCTTTCTTTTTTCGAAAAAAATGTAAATATTTTATCATAGTTCGAAAGGAAAGAAAAATTTACTGCGCGACTTGATAAATGCTTTTAATATTAATCATCCAACCTTTTTCTCCCTTCGAAATAACGGAGAAAATAATCAAAACAGGGAAAAAAAACGAATTTTTAAAAAAGTCTGCGCTTTTGAATATTTTGTTCAAGCTTGACGAAGGAGTATAATTCATACATTATTGATTGTTTTTTGAAGTATATATATTTTTAAACGTATATAAAAATTTTGGAGCTCGAAATAAAAATAGATGGGTTTTTTTTAATTTAGCATTACCTCGATAAAATGTTGTACAACTATGTACCGTTTAATTAGGAATTATTGTACAAGGAAATTTACTTTATTTCATAAATCATTAAATATTTATTAAGTATTAAGGCTTAATCTCATTTTAAAGTAACCATTGTTGTTTTACGTTTTTATGTGGGAAGAGTCACAGAAGAAGACAGAGAATTCAACAAGGTCAGTTTTTTTTTAAATTACAGTAAAATATGTTTAACGCGAAAAAGTTTAACACGAAATAATACAGTGGTTAGACAAACTACTATGTATTTACATATATTTTTTCTCTTAACACAAAACGAAAATCGCTTAACACGAAAAGATTCTCCCTCAGAGACAGAAAAAACCAGCCTTATTGGAATGTTCTACTGTATCATCAGAAAGATTCATTGTAGTAGATTATAACAATGAGTACGCTGCTCCAATTATGATAGACAAAGCCATTTTGGAGTTTATTTAAAGCTCAAAAAATATCATTGATGCAGATTCTGATGACCAAAAAGGAATGAATAATGCAACTCCTGTCCCCACGTCATCTGAAATGAAGGTCATTATGAAAAATATGTGCAGTTATTTAGACACACATTCCAATGGTTAAATGAATAGCAAAATGGACAACATCGAACAACTTGTTGACAATTTGAATCTAAACATGTAATATAAATTTTTTTTAAGTCAATTCCTACTTTGAACGGATGAATAGAAAGTATTTTATTAATGATTGAACATTTTAACAGGATATATATATATATATATATATATATATCTTGTTAAAATTGCAATTTTTTAAGTATTAATCATGTTAATTCATCTCTCTCTTGTAGAGAAATTATGATTATGTAAATATATATATAGGGAGAGAGTGAACTAATGATAGGAATTAAAAACACCCGGTTTGGCTGAAAACCCGGTTTTCGACACTCGCTTTTGTCATTGTTTAAGCAGTTACATTGTTACAACAATGGAGACAAATCTAATTTGGCATCGAAAACCGGTTATTAATTTAATTTAATTAATTAACCGGTAATTAATAATTTAATATTTGAAAAAACCGTACTAACATCGCGTGTCATCCATCCCCTACAAGTTTCAAAAATTTATTTGAACTTGATCGGATGAATTGAAAGTATTTTTTTAATGATTGAAAATATATATATATATATATATATATATATATAATAAATAAATAAATAAATATATAAAGAGAGTGAGCTATAGTAGGAATTGAAAAAAAAAGTCATTGCAAAGAAAATTATATTAAATTATTTTCCAATAACCCAATAAAAAATTTTGTTTTTTAAAAACCGTTAAAATATTGAATTAATTTTTTAAAAATTCTACTGAATGTTTTTGTTTTATATTTTTTTTATTAAATACATGCACACACACGTATCTATGTTAATAAAATAAACTCTAATAAACTTAATTTTCTTGATGTGTTTTTTTTTTTTGCAATATCCTTTAACACGAAATTCTTTTAAGACGTAAAAATATTGCAGTCCCTTTTTAGTTTCGTGTTAAGCAATTTTCATTGTATATGATTTCACAGAATCTACGCTCATGAGATAAGAATTATTAAGCCTGGCAGTGATATAAAAGAAGTGTAAATTAGAAGATAATAATTATTTATGAACATTAAAAGCTAGAAATTACCATAAATATTTTTAATTAAAACGCATTAAACTACAATGTGCAGAACGGTTTTCTCTCCTTGAGAACTATTACAGTGCTCGAAAAAATCAATCTTTTCCCCACATTACACCAAAAATGCCACAATAAACCAAACTATAGAATGCAGCACACTTCAGTTAGGAACATATTTACATAAGCAAATTCAAAAAATGAAGTTGTCTTGTCGAAATAGGTGTGTTGAATCGGCATAGAACCAAAATGAAATCATATAAAAATTATATAAAAGCGAATACCATTATACATAAAATAAGTTTCAAGAATTTATTTCATCTATTACCAAATCCTTGCATCAAAAATGTTTATTTCTATAAAATTTCAATTCGTATTTTATTTAAAATTTTTAAATTATTTTCAGTGTAATTTATTTTATGATTAATATTAATTTAATATTATTTATTTTATTCTGTGAATGTGTAACTTTCAAATCCTTTTTCAAATATTCATGTATATTACCACATAAGTTGAAAAAAACAAATATTTAGGAAGAAATCTGATTTATTTGAAATAATTAATTGCAAGAAATCCTTATGTAACAAATCGTCAAAAGGAGAGCACACAAATTCTTTAATAATAGAAAAATCTGAATTCAGAATTAGAATACGCATTTTTGAATTGTAAAATATAAAGGGAAGATTGAAAAAATATTATGAAATTCTTGATTGTGAATAATTATTTCAACCATTTTCAAAAACGTTTTAAAACCTATGAAATTATTATTTTTTACGAAAACAGTTTTAAAAGATAAATCATTTAGCATTCTTCTAAATAAAAGAAATATTTCTGATCTTGATCAGAAATAATTAAAAAAAACCCTGTAATATTTAATTTTTTTTTCAAAAAGTACATACAGAAATTGCAAGGAAACAATTTACTAATTTTTTAGTCCAATTGTAATATAATCCTAAAATATAAATTAATAAAGCTTCTTATTTGAACGAAAACATTCATACAACTGAATTATTTTTTTCTAACTTATGTTGTGAATTATTGTGCTGTAAAAACAATATTTGTGTAGACAAAATTTAGTTTAACTAATATAATTTGCTTGAATTTAATGCTTTATAAAAGAGTAACTTTTAGAGGCCATTTCGAAATATGATTGCGTAAGTGAAAACATATTCTGATTTTTTTCTGTCTTTGTATGTGTCAGAATAGTAGACCAGAAAAACTGCAACCGCAATAGTGATCTCTCATATTTGTCTTTATCCGACACATCATTGCTCGATATCTTTGTCAGGAGAAACAAGTCACAAGACATAGATTATGTCTTTGTGTCACAGTTACACCCTATGCATTCTACTTTAGTTCTTCTCATATACTCAGTTTATTAAGATAGTAGGACATACAGAAATGAAAATAAGGATATAATTAATGTATATATTAAAAATAATACAGTGAAAATCAATTAACATGAAACTAAGGGGACTGAAATATTTTTTCGTGTTAAAGGATATTGCAAGACAAAAAAGAAAAAAAAAAGAGAAAAACTCACATTTTTTCAACAAAATTTAGTTTGTTAGAGTACATTTTATTTACCGTAAATTTCGGCGTATAACGCTCACTACCGTATCACGCGCACACATATTTTCAAGCTGCATTTCTCTTAGATTTTAGATATATTTGCCGTATAACGCACATCCCTTTTTTTACGAGGAAACCTGTCGGCCATCCGGTATAGTGGTTAGCGACGCTTACTGCTGTGCCGTAAGGCCTGGGTTCGAACGCCGGTGAAGGCATGGATGTTTGTAAATATATAGTGCCTTCGCGGCATGGGGTACTCTAAAAAGCCGTCGAGTCACAAGTCCTCTCGTGAGGTTGGTGGAAGGCCCCTGACCACTTCCAGGGTGTTCTTTGTCAAAATTGGGGTGGATCTGAGCAAAATCGTACTGTCACCTGCATGGTGCTCAAAGCTACGGTTAACGAGAGGCGTATAATCTAGCCCTACGCCATGATGAATTTCGTAGGCCTCGATCTGACTACTTCAGACAGGTGGCATTAGTAACAACAACAACGAAGAAACCTGAAATATATGTGGCAAATGCTCATTTTATTTGAAGTAATTTATTTGAGGAATTATTCCAAGCTTTAGAAAGTACACCTCGAGAACTACAACCCTTTAAGCATATTTTTTTTCAATAGGGCTGCGCATTGGTATTTTAAACCTTTGCAGACCTAGTACATTCCCAGGAGTTGGTGCCACTTTTTAGCGCTGCACCCTATAGGCGATACCAATTACAGCAAGCAATTTCGACGCCCAGTTTCCTCCACAGAGGGAGGCACCTGAGCTCTTGACGATGCGAATTTTTTACTAAGATTTTAATTTTTCCGAGAGCATCCAAGCAAAACAGATACTCTAAGGATCTTTCACATGCTGTATAATCATACGACATGGCCGCTGTCGATTTTCTGCATGAAGAAAATCCACCGACTTGGGCCGGAATCGAACCCGCAACCTTGGGTGTAGAAGGCCAGCGACAAACCAACCACGCCACCCAGCCGGCCCTTTAAGTAGATAACAATGTCATTTCTTTTGAATAAGTAGTATGTCGATGCATGCAGAAGACTTATTTCTGTGCTCATCTTTTTATTTTTTTTATTTTTAAAGGTCTAATTTTCGTACCCAGCGTATAACGCGCTCCCGTAAATTTCGGTCTGAATTTTGTGTTAAAAGTGCGCGTTATATACCGAAATTTACGGTACTTATAGATATGTATATATGCTTGTATTTAATAAAAATCACTGATACAAAACCATTCACAAGAACTTAATGAAATTCAAAACAAATTTAGTAATACTAAAATCCTTACATATTTTCATTTTTGTGTTCTGTTTTAGATCAACATCCTTAAGAAGCTCCATCTTCATTTTAAGCGAAATTGAAGTTTGCTTTCCCTTTGAGCTCTTTGCCATTGTGCTCGTAAAAAAATTCTTTTAACTAGAAAGCAAACACGAACTAAATTCACTGATTTTTACTCACACCGCCATGTACTTGTCACCGAATTCCAAAGCCGACTGATGAGAGATGAGATGTTTTTTGTGGCGTTTGTAAGGGTGTAGGGTGAAGGCAGCTTAGGTAAACAAAATTGGCTCGTCTCACGGGTTATTCCGAGGGTATTTCAAAACCAAGTTAGCCTCCTTTCTAAGAAACATGTGAAACCACCTCTCTCTCATTTCACACCCCTCTTAAATCTCGCCTGCAATGCTAGTGTTTTCCGTACTTTGTTCATTTTCAGAGGGGAAAATTTTTCGTGTTAAGAGAAAAAAAAATGCTTGAAAGTACACAGTTTTGCGGAACCGTTGTATTATTTCGTGGGCCGTGGGTAGCCTAGTGGTTGGAGCATCGGACTCAACACCGGAAGGCCTAGGTTCGATGCCCGATGCCACCAAATACCCTCCGAGTACACAGAGAGATCGTGCTCGTTAAATCAGTAGGTCCGAAAGTCTTATGAGAGTTCGTACAGAAACCACTGGGTGAGGGGGCTGGAGAATATTTCCGTCACCACCAGTTCCATGCCTAAATTGAGGAGGTGGAGATAGGTGATGTCGCCATCTATCGTGTATAGAAGTACAATCTGTCTCAGGCTCTGGCAACTTTCATTCATACCCTTCGGGAAGGACACGACAACAACATGTTAACCGATATTTTGTCTTAAGCGTGCTCCCGTTAAGCTAAGCGTATTTCACTGAATAAGATTTAATTGAGCTTTTTAGATGCAAGAATTAAGCTATATTCAAGAGATTATCGTTAGAAAATTAAGAGTAAAAGTCTGATTGTCTTACCCCTGAAATCTTGGCTTTTTTCAGCATGATATAAGATTTTGTAAATAAGTATAACTAAGCAATGTGTATGACGCTGGAAACTATGAAATTCAAAAAACATTTTTAATAGTATAGTGCTTTATATAATTATTCAATGCATTTTTGTGCGATTAAAATTAAAGCCATTCTGATTTCTTCTGAACTTCAAATGATTGAAATTATCAGATATCTCAAAAAGATCCATTTCAGGTAAAGAAAAACCCATTAGAATATTCATTTACCTTTAGCTGCTTATTGAGAAAATTTAAATCAGAAATATTTTTTGAGATCATGATTTTTTTCGTAGAAACACATGGAAACTGCCAAAGAAAAAGATCTGTCTTCAGTAACCTTTGCACTAAAAATTTTATTTTTCTTTAGAGTTAATTCAAGTTTTATTTCAAACTAATTATATTCCTACTTCGAAATGAAATTATCTCCAAGAACTTATTTTATTCTTATAATCTAAAATGCAAACTTTTATTTCCGTTTTCGGAATTTTAAAATATGTTTAGACATTAAAAAGTGCTTGGTGAAGTAGTTGTAAAGATATATTGTATTTGGATCGAAGTACCGAATTCTGCATTTATAAATAAATAGTAATCCACTTAAATTCCTCTCGAAAATTTCTGTGGAAGAAACAAAGCTTTGTTATGAAAATACATCAATGATTATGTAATTTTTTTTCTCTGTTCATGATATTCTATGGAAATTACTTTTAAAACAAAATAAGAGAATTATGATATTCTTTCAAAAGAATTTTTGAAGAATTTGATAAACAAGCTAACATTTTCGTGGGCCTTGTTAAGATTACATTCCATCTACATGACCTTACAAAATACATCTGTGGAAAGTGCAAAATTTATTATAATGTATTGGCCTTGCTATTATAACAATTGGAAAACTAATTTTCATTTCAGTTTTGTGCTACCGTACATGATCCAGCGATTATGACATCTGTAAATAGAACAAAAAGAAAGATGGTACAAAAGAAATACCTTGTCCAAAAGCTGTCGCTGTTTTTAACGATTCAAGAGAGGGGTTGATCGTTTCGATCAAAGAAAAGAAAGATACTAAATAAGATCTGTAAAATGGTTTCACAGCGCACGTGTATCTTTTATTTTCTTATTGACTTTACCATCATAAATAGTTTGATACTGCGGGAACTGAACAAAAGAAACCGAAGATTAGACCAGCTAACATTGCATATAGCATTAGCTCGTCAGATGATAGGCGGGTGCCAACGCAATCGCGAAACAGAAGCTCTGCTCAAACCTACGGAAAAAAAATTCTCGCTGCCAGAATTAAATTATAGCCGAGAAATTACAACAGCAATAACCAGACCAAGGACAAAGCATTTTAAGGGCGTGAAGATTCTGTCCGATGGATCCAGATCATATGTGGAATGCAGGCGCTGCCCAGGTACGCAACTGAATACCAAAAACCTTTTAGCTGTCCTTCCATTGTTGGTGCCCTTTTTAAAATAGACAATGACTACAGCATGGACATCCTATACTCGGATCATGCCATGGATGTTGCCACGGCAGTGATTCACGCTTTGGCAATATTTGACTATAACTTTATTTTGTTATATACACCTTTGCACTTTGTCATACATGACAACAACAACCAAAACAACATGATAGACGGATATTCCTCAAGAAAAAGGAAAGGACGTCCTGCTAGCTTCCAAGCAAAGAAGTGTGTAGTTCAGGATGATATGCGCTTAGCCAGTAAGGGAAATCATATGCCAAAGATGGTTTTCAACTGTAGATGATGAGGGAAATGTAGCAGAAAGGGAAAAGAAGGGAGAACTCGCTACATGTGTGCAGAATGTGATGTCTCCTTGTGCATTGCAACATGCTTTCAATCTTTTCATGGCAAATAATCACAGTTAAATTTAATTTTCTTTATGATGGTGAATGATTCATTGAAAAGTATTCGTTCCACCATCTAAATTTTAAATACAAACAAAATTTGGCAAAATAAAATATATTTCCTTAAATGCTATTGTTTAATAGTTAATAAAACATAAAAAACTGCGAGAAATTCAAATGAGAAATAAATTAACCACGAAAGGTTTAAGGGTCTTTTCATTTCAGCATCACATGAAAGTAATTTTTAAACTATTATACTCAATATTGCATCATTTTACGAAAAATTTAAATTATTAAGTTTGTTGATAATGATATTTGCAAAACCCCCCAATTAGAGCTTTCTCTAAGTATTTTACATAAGAGTTTATTACAATGCATTTTGAATTAAGGTATGATATTATTAATCCACTAAATTTCTGCATAAGATGTTTTTGCCTTTTTTTTGATAAATCTGAAAAAAAAAAACACTCCCTCTTTCTCTAACTTTTAAAATTATTACAGGTACTTATTAATGAAAAAATTCTTTATATCAGTTGTTTATATATATATATATATATTACGTATTATATAAGCTTAACGAGTTATATATGTATGATATCATATGTGTACTTATATATAAATCTATGTATATGAGTGAGTGTGTGTGGTGTTTTAAGTCTTTTTAAAATTCCTTTTAATTACATTAAAGTTACATTCTACCCTAAATCAATTTTTTTGGATCAAAGATTATTTCTTATTGGAGGGAAAAAATTAAACAATAAATTTCAATGTTTTTATTTCTTTTCCTTTGTTCCCAGAGGAAATTTAATCCACATATTAAAACTTTTCTAATTTAATAGTTATATACGTTGAAGCAGAAACGTTATGATTTGATGCTTCTGGATCTCTCTGAAGCCCTAAGGAATCATGAAATATAGGATTTCAGCAAACTTAACAAACACTTAAAATTGGGGCAGTTTTTTAAAACTTATTTTAATAAAATTTTATTAATTTCTGATTACAAACTTTTTTATAACAAAGACACATGCGTACACATACATTCAGATACTTGGCAGCTTCGTTAAGTCCAAGGTTGCGGAATCGATCCCGACAATAGATTTTCTGAATGCGAAAATTGTAGGCAAGCATGTCATATGTTTATGTAACATCTAAGAGATACCTTGCGTATCAATTTGGCTCTGGTACTCTCGGCAAAATTAAATCACAGGAATATTTAGAATCCGATGTGAGATCTTGATTAAAATGAATTCGAGCATGACAAGTTAGTAGTGATAGCCTCCCCTAGTTGGAGCTACCATGAAATGGCTCTCAGATTTGTAGACTTTCCGTGTCTGCAAAGGCTTGTTGCCAATATGCAGCCTAGAAAAAAAAGAGAAAAACGTTTTGATACAAGAGAAAATATACCTCTTTTTAAATGTGAACTATTTTTTATTGACACTATTTGTCAAATGTTATAAGGTTTGGAATAAAAGTTTTAGAAAGATGCTACTTGTGGAATACTTTTATTCCAAAAAACTTTTGAAAAGAAATAAAGCAACTGCAGATGATAAATTTTGCAAATACATCCAATTTTTTTCTTCCTTTACTCTATTAATTTTTACTTTTGAAGAAACACATGATATAAATTGTAGTTGTGTTAGATGGGTTTTTTTATATTGAAACAAAATGACAGATGTAAATTGCGTCTTTTAAGATGATTTATTTTAAAACTATAAATTATCATAAATGAAAATTTTAGGAGTAGTATAATCTTTAAATAATTTTTAAATCACAGTAGTAAACATTTTCCAGAAAATTTACTTGAAGGATGTTTCCAAATTTTTTTGTAAATATAATCAATATTCCGCTCAAATATTTCAATAACCGCTGAAATATACCTGTGAAATATACCGCACTTTTTAAATGGCAAAATACAAGTCTCATTTAATAAAATTTTTATTATCGAAATAAGTTTAACATTTAATTTTTTCTATTGAAACACAGTAGGTTATGAATAGCCTAAAACATTAATAAATCTTATTTAATTTCATTAAAAAATAATAATGAGTACAATTTAAAATATACGCAATATGTTACTTTCATATAAATCTTTAATAACATTTGTTAAATTTCTTAATCTAGGATACACAAAAAAAGATTGAAATATTTTAAAATATCTTTATTTTTGGTTAATATGTTTCACTCAAAAATAAAAAAAAATATTTACAGAAGAAGTTTATGGAAATAAAATCATGCCAGAAGAGATGCAAGAAAAAAAGAGGGAAATATTAACAAAAGATTTAGTAAATGTCGAAAGAAAGAGTAGCAATTTGTAACTATGTTTGAAAGAAGGCATGCAGCGTCTGGCATGAATATAAATTTTCCATATTCGAAACTCTCGAGAGTATTCTCGAAACAATTCGTCAAAAGAAGTAACGAAGGAAAAAAATTGCTAAGATTCAGGCTGAAAACTTTTTAAAAAACTTACATGAAGCAAAATTAATCCTTTTTCTTTTAATAAGATTCGTACAAACAAACTGTAGATATGATACTTCGTAGAAAAAAAAGTTATTAATACTTATTTGATTTAAAAGAGTTTTCTTTTCAGTAGGTGTGAAATCTCTTTTCCACTTTTGATATTGAGAATTTATCTTCTAAAGAATTGTTCTTCGTTTGTTTTTATTTGTTACTAAAAATTGAAAACGAGATATAAATAAAAAATTAGTGAAAGAGATTAACGAATTTTTTAAGCCTTCTGTAGCTCTATTAGATACCAACACCCACTCTTAGTTTCCTATTTTATTTTATTTTCTCTCAAGAAAAATACATTTAATAAACTTTTGAAATAGCTGTAAAAGTAACAAGAAAAAAATGGATATTTTCTGCACTACAATATTTTTCTTCAAAATGCGACAAGAAAAAATGTCTAGCATATAACTTTAATAACTGATATTCTTAAAACCAAGTTTTGCTTTTTGATTTTTACAAAATAATAGTAAAATTATTTTTTATATCTGTAAAAAATTGTGGGAATTATAACTAGAATTTATCCTTAATATTTTTCTTATGTCTTTTCTTAGTAAAACTTTTCTTCAATTAAATAACTTTTTTCAGACTTTGCTATCTAATTAAAGATTTTTTAAAAAAAAATAAAATCCATACTTTTTAGAGTTATTTTTTATCTTAAGAGAAATAATGTACATTTTTTTTCTTTATTGTTTGATAAATACTTAAAAAAGCATAGCTTAAATATTATGTTAATTTATTCCAAACTACATATCTAATAAACTTTCCTGCAGGCAGTTGGTCGCTAAATTAGGTGCCTTAGAATCGAAAGGTTTTAAGTTAATTTTTTAAAAAAAGGTTCTTTTTTCCTGTCGAGGAGAGTATTTTCCTTTCTTAACATTTATAAAACATATTTACAAGAAAAACTGTTTTGAATGTTTTACATTAACTTTGCATCATTATAAGAAGTCTGCGAGAACTAATGCAAGCATATTTCCTAAATTTATTCGTTTGAAAAGCTTGATCGTAACAACCAATTATTTTAATACATCTTTGAAACTAAAGCCTTAAAGACACAATCAAGAGGGAGAATCATCTTATTGATTTTTTTGAAGATTCACAATGTCGTGATATCTGAAGAATCTAGATGCAAAAAAGTATCAAATAGATGACATTTTATATTCAATGCTATCACATCAAACATTCGTTACATGATTTAAGAATGCCGCTGTCACCCATCTGGTATAGTGGCTGATGACGTTGGCTGCTGTGCCGTTGAGCCTGGGTTCAAATTCCGGAGAAGGCATGGATGTTTGTAAATGTATAGTGCTTTCGTGGCATGGATGTACTCTAAATAGTCTTCGAGCCGCAAGTACTCTCGTGAGGTTGGTGGAAGGGAAAGAGAGGTGGGAGGCCCGGGGTCCACATCCAGGATTTTTCCTTCAAAATTCGGGCGGAATTGAGCAAAATCACATTGTCACATGTATGGTGCTTAACGCTATGGATAACGACATGCGTAAATGTAGTTATTTGTCACGATGAATTCCGTGGGCAATTAGGCCTATATTTATCTACACGGGGAGAAACAAAAGTGATAATAGAAAAGGTTTCTCTTATGTTGAGAAATGAATATTAAGAAAAATTTACATTTTTTTACATATACGTAGCTGGATACAAAGAAAGTTACAAGTCGAATGAAAAAATATTTATTATTAATTATAGACAGAAAATACAAAAGGGAATTAAGTGGTATACTTGCCTATGACATTTCGACATACTAACCAAGTCTATTTAGGCATTTATCAGAACGCAGGACCAACTTGTTTAATCTGTCTTCGGAGAAATCAGGTCCCAGTCCATTGACCCAGGTCTCGATGGATGTTTTCACAGAACTGTCTTGGAATATCACAGCCCATCAGAAACAATATATTGCACGCTACTGTCTAGCTCAGTCTCAGCTCTGACGAGATTTCAAGCATAGTTACCCGCCGATCATTATGAATCATTTCTTCAATTTGTACCGTGTTGATTTTTGTTTTTGGAGAACATGGCCGGCAGCTCCCTATCATATTGCGGTTTTCAACATCCTGTCTGCCTGATCGAAAAGGGTGACACAACTTCTCTACATGTTGTTTGCTCATTGCAGATGTGGACACATTCCTTGCCCATAAAAATCGAATCATGGCTTGCTCTTCCAATCGAGACCAATTTTTTAAGAGTCTTGCCATTTCAATTGTCCTGAATCCTCTGGGAACTTTCATTACTTACCCAAAAACCAGCTGTGTGACTTGTAGCACCACCATTTGTCTCCACTCTGTGAAAACAAAATTTCTCCTCAATACGTAGTTTTCAAATGCTGCTGCTTATAACCTTTTTTTCGATCCACTTTCTTATATATATATATATTCTTAGCCTTTCTATGGAAAATTCTTAGCCTTCGGAACTACGGTTGAGAAGTAAAACATAGTTTGAAGGCCAGCCACCTTTCTCCTATATTTGTCTTCACAACTGGGCTGAAAGGAAGAGAAATTAGGGTAATAATAAGTTCCTAAAATACTCTATTGTTATATATAAACATAATACTTAAAGATAAATATTGAAAATACTACAAGATAATTTACAATACCTACATACCAAATACCATTAATACATACCTAATCCAGAAAAAAAAAATCTAGTTAAATATAGTACATTTTCATCAGATCATTTCATCACAACACGGAAAAAATGTAACAATTCCCTACTTTAAAATAATATCGCACATAAGGGAAAATTGATAAAATACTTTAATATAATATTCTCTATATGCGTGTGTGTGTTTCCGTACATATATTGAGCCTTTATAATTTAAATATATAATATCAAAATAATAATTCATGCATTATAAGCAGTATTAACGTTAATTCTTGAATAGTGCAGACAGTTAAATAACTTAGTGGAGCAGAAAATTCCTAAACATTATGCATGGAATTATAAGATTTGATGATGCACTATGCAGCGCTTACCAATACTCTTATGTTAATCATGCGCAGACATGAACTCTACTAGATGATATGGATAATAACTTTCATTTTCTGAAAGATTATATTCGATTTCCTTCGCGTTTTCCATTTTGTATTTTGTAATATATTTTCCAGTATCAATAAAGGATTTTAATTTACTAAAAAGGCTCTATACTCTCTATTAAAGATGAAAATTTCAATAATTTTGATAAACTTCATTTCGCACTGGATGTTACTCAATACCATTTTTAAACTGGAACTAATTTTGTAAATGGAATGCTATAATTAGGGTGAAAGCTTAAACATTTAGTGATTAGATGACAAAAAATTTTAATTACAAAATTTTAAATTATTCTGCATTTTTTTAGTTATGCTGAGAACAATAATGTTTCTCTCTCACTGATAATTACTCCCGAAAGTATAAATAGATAGATTTGGAGGAATATATATGTATACACACACATATATATATATATTAATTTTTTACCTAACCATATTTCAATCTTCCAAGTGGCCATGGTAGCCTAGAGGTAAAGGTCACGAACTTGTCGTTGGCGTGTCATGTCTTTGAGCCTAGTACTGCAGAAGACCCACCGTGTAGAGGTAGCCGATGCACGTTAAATTGGTTGAGTTTCAAACTCCTCCCAATAGTGTGGTGTGGAAGTTAGAGAGGCAGCTCAGGTGTTGTTATCGTCACTTGACCAGGGTTCAAAATTACAAGGTCGTTGCCAATAGTCCTTTCGTACAGCTTTTGGTGCGACGTAAATATAACTCACTCCAATCCTACCAAATTCTGAAAAAGATTTTTTTTGTCTCAAACAATTGAATGATATATTTACCGTAATATTCGGCAATTTACGCGCCGCACTTTTAACACAACAAATATGATCAAAATTTACGGGTGAACGTTATACGCCGGGTATAAAAATGGGAGCTTTAAAAATAAAAGAATTGATGATCATAGAAAAAAAATTAGGCTTCTACATGTATCGAAATACTGTTCATTTAAAAGAAATGACATTTCTTATAAACTTAAAGAGTTGTATGGCTCTAGAAGTATATTATTTTTTTCTAAAGCTTGAAATAATACCTCGAGTAAATGACTTCAAAACATAAGAGCATTGTGAGCGTACATTTCAGATATCTTCGTAAAAAGGGGGTGCTCATTATCCGGCGGATATACCAACCAATTATAAATTGCTGCTTGAAAGTATGGGTTCCGTCGTAGGCCGTATTTTACGGTATTTAAATTACGGTTCGGTGAAACACAAATGTTGCTTTTAGTTTTTCTAACCTGTGATGGATCTATACGCGGTTCTACTAATCTCTTTATGACTCTTTAAGGAAAGTGTTTATTTCAACCAACTTTCATCGAGTAAGGAAGCGTGATTATGTAAATGAAGTATATTATATACATTCTGTTTTTGTGAGTTCGTTAGATGACACGTTGAAGTTGACACGTTCGAGTTGGTACGTTGGAGTTGGCAAGTAGGAGTTAACATAGTCTGCGAGTTAGTTGTTAGTTGAAGATTGAAAGAGAGTGGAATTAGTTAGAGGTCTTGGAGTTGTCCAGGAAAAAGATTACAGAGCGTGGATCCAACGACATTGATCAAGCCCGATAAAGATCCTTGCAAGTTTCCAGTGTAGGATCCGACGCATAAAAAGTGCAGGTATTGTTTGCTTGATTAAGTAGAAGTTAGCTTATTAGTGTGCGACGTAGTTATATTTGAGCGTAATTAAGCTATCTTAGATCCAGTTGAGGGTCCGTAGTAGTATCCCCCGTGTTATAGAATCTCACCTCCACGCTCTACTATATTATCATCTACCTTAATTAGATTTGTTTTGTATCTGATTGATATATGGAATTAATAAATTTATTAGATTGAAATTATGTCTGTGGATCATTCAGTTTCTCCCACACCTCTAGCCGGGTTTACAGGTAGACAAGGGGGTTCAGATGTAAGCAGGAACCAACCGTTATCACAAACCTAAGATTTATTTTTGGTTTGTGTGCACTTTAAAGAAGCTCTCTGACGCAGAAAGGTGATTATGTTGAAGCACTCATGGCCAGGGGGCCACGGGTTCTAATCCAGGTGGCACTGATGACCCACCGATAAATCTGTTGAAACTCATAGTCCTCACTAGGTGTCAAAGTTTGGAGAGGAGATACCATATCAGATGAAGGTCCTCGTCATTTGACGGAGAATCAAAATAGTGAGGTCGATTGCCAAAAGCCTTCGAGTTCTTATTATATTTTGACGTTAATAAAATCCCACCTACACAAGTAAATTTAGCTTAGATAAAATTCCTTTAATTTGGTGTGGAGTAGATATGGTGAGTGGGTTTTTCATACTTATTCATTTCGAGTCAAACAGCACTTTCTTAAATAGCATGAAATCTTTACATGAAAAGCCTTTTAATTTACTTTAATATCAAAATAAATAAACTATTACTTTAAGATGTAGTCACGCAGAAAAGTTAATTAAACTTAATAATATTTCTTAATTATGTAAATGACTTTTGAACTGAATGCACTTTAACTTGCCATAAAAGCAATCGAGAATTTTATTTACCATTTCTTTGATTGTGAAAAAAAATATATATAAAGAAGCATAAGTGGTTTTAACCGGCTTTAGAAAAATGAAAAGGAAAAATAATCTTTGATGTGTTCTTTCATTGCATTTTTTCAGTTACTCTTTTCAGAAATCTAAAATTGGATTTTCGTACGTTTAATTGAATATTTCGAGTTTATGTGTGTGTGCACACTTATATTTTGTAAGGACCATTCACTAGGAGAACATTCGTATTTGAATGGAAGATGCTTTCAATTCAGTTCCATACTTAATCGGAAAATGTGAAAGAGAATTACGTGAATATGATAAATATGAATGAAATGTTAATGGGATTCTTACTTTTTAGGAAAATGCTGTGCAAATACTAAAGATCTTGAAATAATTTACTCTTTCGTATTTTTATATAAGAATCATTAAATATATGTACATGAATTCTTTCATCTTTTTTTCATTAAATAATATAGTTTTTATATGTGTATTTCATTTAATAAATATGCATAAAAAATACATTATTTTTCTTAAACATTTTTGAAAATAGTACTTTAACAATTTTTTTTACTGTAAATTGTAGTGACATATATGAAATATTTAACTAAATTCCCTATTGAAATAAAAATAATTAGTGATAAACAAAATTCAAATTCATAATATTAATATTGAAATGATTATGAAATGTATTTTTTTATAATGATAATTTTATATAATTATAATGTTAAATTTTCTGGAATATATAATGTTTTCCTTTTCTGAGTTATAAATTGCAATTTATATTAAAAATAACTTTTAATTTGTTCCTTATAAATTAAAAGAAATTGAAATTTTAAACTGGCACTAATAAATTTTGCAGTATAATAATTATGTTCCAAAACTAGGACCAATTTTTATCTTTAGATTGAAAAATATTTCAAACTGTAAAGTAAAACCTATAATGATAAATGCGCTTAAGATTAGAAGAATATAAAACGTAATCTTTCAAGGTCAGGAGTTTGTCGATATTTTTTATTAAATATTTCGAAAAATGGTGTTTAAAATTTTTGAGTCAAATAATTTTTTAAAAATATTTGAAAAGCTGTTTTAACGGTATAATTACAACGTTTTCATGGGATACATTTTTCCTAATTAATTCAAAATATACAAGCTTTAATTTTTCTCTCAGTAAAAGATACATTCATAAGTTTTTTAATATACTTTTGAATACATCTGTTCTATAATTTTTGTTGAATTAAGTATAGACCAAAACAGTATTCTTTTTGTTTTATTCTGCACCCTAAAAAGAAAATAATTATATCTGATTCAGAATAAATTTGGAATTAAATATTTGAATAATATTTCAGTCAATAGATGCTCTAAAACCTACCAAAATCCAAACTTTGGCGTATTATTGGGAGGCTTCAAATCGGGAAAACACAACGAACTGTAGCTTGGTAAGAAGTGTCATTGCAAGACTGTAAAATCGATTTCAAGTAACAAGACATGTTCGATATTGACCGGGACACACACAAGCCATGTGCTACCACAGCAAATAATGACCGGTATAACCTGTTAACAGTTTGTCGAAACCGAACAGCTTATGCAACGCAGAATCAAAGGTAGTTTCTTTTGGCAATAGGATGAAAGATCTCACGCCAAGCAATCCGATATAAGCTTCATGCGGGTGGTCTGTATACCAATGGTGTGCATTTCATTGACCGCAAGACACCGTGCGGCCTGAGAAAAAGGGCTACTGAACATCGAGATTGGGTGCTAAGTGATTGGATTCAAGTGCTGTTCACGGAATAGTTCCCATTCAGTTTAGACTGTGATACCAGACATGTTTTGGATTGGCGACAGAGGGACACTCAATATAACCCTGCATTGATTCAGGAAAGATCTGATTACAGGCGAGGTGGTTTGATGGTATGGGCTGGAATCAGCATAAGTGGACGTACTGACCTGCTTATCATTCGGAATCTCAATTCGACTGCTTAAAGGTATGTAGACGAGATCTTCAGACCCCGTGTCGTACCTTATGCTACAGGATCTCGTACAGCTCTCATACAGGATCTCATATGGCTCGTCCTGCGGAGAACATTGTTGAAGTTGAAATAATACAGCGTATGGTGTGGCCAGTATGATCTTCTGATCTTAATCAAATCGATCATGTTTAGTACCCATTCAAACGCGGCGTTACTGCAAGACTAAGGCCTTTTGTTACTGTTCAAAACTTCGGGATCACACTTCGTGAAGATAGGAGCAATATTCCTTGAAGTCTCATACTAAACATCCTGCATCATTTCCAAACAATAGTGTTTTTGTCATTTACACGTGATCAAATTTTTGTCTTAAGGCATAATTTCCTGTTCTTTATTCCATTCCAAGAAAAGATTCCATACAACTTTTTTTTGCTTTTTTATGTGTATTACGTCTAATTATATTGTACTCTCCATTTTATGCCAATGCGTGGCTATTACGTAACGGTTTCTTCATTTTTTGCTAATTTTTTTGAACAATGTATGTTACTTCAACACACACACACAAATGAAGTAGATATTCATACAATATACATAGAATTTTTTATTTGCTTATAATATGAAAATTAATAGCCTTTTCATTTGAACTCATCTAAAAACCTATTTTTTGCATTTTTTTTGTATTTTAAAGTTACATATCAAACAATCTTAAGATATTCAAATATTTCCATTGTTAACCCTTGTGAGGGTTTTGAATAAATCCCTTTTCATGACTTTCAAAATGAATCTAAAATATATATGAGGATTATATTTACAAAATTCACAAATGTATTTAAGAGAGAATTTCAAATGTTTGGGAGCATATACACTGTGAATTTTACACTGCTTGGGAATGTGAATAGATTGTGAGCAAACACTGCCTCAAAATGAATATCAGTCTTCCTCAGTATGCATGAGTTTATGCATATGGCTAACTTTCAAAAGTTCGAATAAATAACCATATACATATTACGTGAATAACATACTGGTGAAGCAAATAGATATCTGGAAGGCAGAAAAATGTATAAAATATTTTTTTAATGTAAAAGGAGAGGAATTATTTTCATATTGAAAAATATGCAACTGTATCGAAATATTGAAATATATGCAACTGTATAACGCAAAAATGTTCTGAAATATTTTATTTAGTCCACCTTAAATATGTTAGGTGTATTATTTCTTTGTTGTTATGTTAATATTTCAAAAGAGATTAAAAAAATATCTGTACATTATATAAGTAAGTTTATTATTCACCTTTAACACACACACAACATAATAATACACTATTAAAGCGTTTTCGTCTCCACATTGTTGGGCATTTAGATTTTAACTAGCACTAGGCTTGCTTGTCTTTAGAATATTAAAAGTTAATACTTATCACATTTGAAATTATCTTTCATTTTTATTTGTATGGTATTGTAAACGCAAATTAAAAAAATATTAACTTTATTATGAAGGATTGAATTCAAAATTATAAGAAAAATGCTGGGGAGAGAGGAAATTGTCTCATAGGTAAATAATTAAGGAAATTTCATTTTTTAATAATCGATATCATCAAAATGAATACTTTGAAAATGTACACCCCAATTTTAAAACTTGATCTTTGTTACGGTAAGAAAAGCATAATAGTTTATTGATCTAAATGATTCATTGGATTATCGAAGCAGACAAACAATGTATAAGACTAAACTAAACATATGAGCTACAAAATTCATTTACAAACAGTAAGAATAAAAAATAGTTTATAAAAATTTAATTCTCTAGAAAAAGAATTGGTACAATCTTAAACCATAAAAATTAATTTCTATTTCACATGTTTCAGATGAAAAATAAAATGTTAAATTACTATAATTCATGTATAGGGAGTCCTATAAATAGCATCCGAACTCTGCACGTTAATTGTTCGGGTAACATAAAATATTCGAGAAGAACTTTAATTGTGCCATCCGTATTTTATGATGATGCATGATGATGAATGTGGCTCCGGTGCATTTTCGTCTTGCTGTATCTGATTGGCTGGAAATGGCATACTCCGGTTGTGAGCTTGGTTGTATGGCCACCATGATCGCCAGATCTCATACTTTTGGATTTTTTCCCTTGGGTCTTCTCAAGGACGTGATGCATCGAGATGAGTGACTACGCAAATTGATTTAGTTGCTCGTTTGCATGCTGCTTGTACTTCGGTGGACACCCCTCTGCTGTGACGTGTGAACTCATTTATTTCCCAGCCCGTTCAAGTCTGCCTCAATATGCACAACGGACACTTTAAACTACTGCTTTTATAAATGTTTACAAATACTGATGTAGATAGGTCCAATAGGGCTGTGACGTAATACTTTTTTTTTTTTATTTTCTCGTAACCTTGGATCGTACAGGTGCTGTACTTTGGGCATATTTTTTATGAAATTCCAACGAGGAATCTGGCGGTGCTGAAGTTGAGAGCTAGTTTTGAAACACCCAGTATATTAATTCATTATTCATAAGCACAAAAAATCCGCTGGAACAATAAGTCATTCATGTTCAATCACTCAGTACAAGTTAAAAATTTTGCCTATAATTTATAAATACCCATTATATCTGTAATTGATTACTCTCGAATACACGATGAAATTACAGTGAGAATCGTTTAACATCGTTTTAATCGTTAATTTGAAGGGACTGAAATATTTTTCGTGTTAAAGGGTATAGAAAAAAATATATATTCAACAAAATTAAGTTTATTAGAGATCTTTTTATTTACATAGTCGTGTATATATATATGTATTTAATCCATTTAAACATTTCCATAATTTGCTCTTTTTTTCCAATTATTGTTGATAATGTAGAGTTAGAAACATCAATTCTCAAATTTCAATTTTCGTCTTCTGTCTTTGATCAACAGCCTTCAGAAGCTCCATCTTCATTTTAAGTTAAATAGCAAAATGCTTTCTCCCTGAGATTTTTGCCATTGTACTCGTTAAAAAAATTCGCTGATTTTACTCACACTGCAATATATTCGTCCTGGAATTCCAAACATGAGATAAGATGAGATGATTATGAAAGATGAGATGCTTTTGAGTGGTATTTTTAAGGGTGGAAATCGTGAAGGTAGCTTAGATAAGCAAAAATGGTTAGTGTCCCAGGCTATTCCAAGGGTATTTTAAGGCCAAGTTAGTATTCTTTGACGAAACATGTGAAACCACCTCTCTTTCATATCACACCCCTTTCAAATCTCGCCTGAGTGGCTGTTGGTTTCGGTATTTTGTTCATTCCCAGAAAGGAAACATTTTCATGCTAAAAAATTTTCATTTCGTGTTAAGAGAAATAAAATGCATGGAAATCCATAGTAGTTTGTCACGATGGTTGTATTATTTCATGTTAACCGATATTTCATCCAAAGCGTTTTCGCGTTAAGCGTATTTCACTACCTCATAAAAGATAAATTTCATAATAATTTTCTAAAATCAAACACGACTATTATTACACTTGTTAGTGCTGTTTTTACAGATGAATTTCTTATTATTAGTTTAAGAAATATAATGTTATACTTAAGAAAGAAATATTACACTTTCTCACCTTTTAAAAGAAAAATATGCTTACATTCACTAACGAACTTTATGTTCCTGAAAATGTTTTCATTTTTCATACTTTCCATTGTAAGATCCTACAATACAGTTATAAAGCTAAAAAAATTATAATCTCTTCTATCAACATTTCTTCCCGTAATTAAAGTTTTTTAGTTTTATTTTTAGTTAAGCGATGTTTCGAGTTAATGAGTTAACAATGTACGCTATTTCCCCGCCTTTTTCTTTTTTAAAAGTAAATTTTTTAAGAAATTATATCTCAATTCGAAAGAAGAAATACATTGTAAGCTGTAAAGGGGAGAGAGAGAGGATAAGAGTTTATATATTAATCGAGCTACATTTCCTTTTTCGTTAAAAGTAATCTGCTTAAAATAAAATAATCTTTTCCCGTTACAAGATAATTGTATAATTTTTTTAAAAAAAATTAATTTTTTTCTTTAATATTTCGGTTTAAAACTTCTGGAAAAAATCCAATTCTCCTATTTTTCATAATGCTGTTTTGTCTGATTTTTTCAAGTGTGTTCATGTGGTGTTTTGTATCTCATTTTCATATTATATATTGTTGACAATCCAAAATGAACACTCTGAAGGGACCTTCCAAACCAGCGAACATTTTCATCGGAGTATACCGTGATAAGATATGCAAACAATTACTCTATTATAGATTCCCAGTTGCCAAATGGTAGTGTATCGTGCTTTCACACTACAGGTCCGGGGTTCTATCATCGGGCTGGGCAAGGTCGACTCAGCCTTTCATCCCTTCAGTGGGTTGATAAATGAGAACCGAGCTTGCTTGGGGACTAAACACTGGGGATTTCGCTTCAGACTGACCACCTGATCGGGACATCTGCTCATGGACCTCAGCACCCAAAGGTCGTGTATACTGAGATGGGCACAGTAGGCCTTGCTCCTCATGGGATGTTGTGAAACTGAGCTTAGTTTTAGTACATTATCAAATTAGCATATCTATGGGATTTATATCATGAGCTCCTCTAACACCACCAACAAGCGATTTATGAAGACAGAACGGAATCACGCTTTGAAGTACTGGAATTGATTTTCATTCTTTTGTTTTGGGTGAGCAATATCAGCATGCCTCTAAGAGAAGAATGAACGTCTTTCGAACACGTTTCAAAATACGAACGAGGAAGAGTGAGTGAATATTACGTCGCACTGTTCAGCTACGGGAGGGTTTTTGGTGACAGATCTTGTAATTTTAAACCATGGTAAAGTGTCGACGAACGAGGAAGAATTGTTGGCTATAGAGCAGCGTTTTTGAAAATGTGGGGAGCACTCCCTAGGGGGGTGGGGCACATATCGAAGAGTCAAAAATAAAATATTTAAAAATATTATTACTTTTCTGAAAGGAAGCAGAATAAAGTATATTCTGCCATAATAAAAAAATGAAATGCACATTTACACTGATATGATACAATTATATATATCAGTACTGCACAATGTATTTGATAATTAATTTAACAATACTGAGTTGAGAAAAAGTTTAATAATTACCGGTGACTCCATGGGCTTGTCCTATACAAATTTTAACACTTATTTTGATAATTTGTACGGTTTATAATTAAGGTATCCGACTACGTTCGGAAGCGCGATTTAAAAGAAACATAAAATGGAACATTTTCATGATATTTAGTGTCACTTGCATTAGAATACATGCATGAAATTGTTTCAAGAATATTATTAGAATAAAAAATTATTTAAATGCAATATTTTGGCAAAATATGAACTTAGAATTACCTATTTTCAAAACATTCTCTTTTTATGAAAAAATGCTCCTATAATAATTATATTTTGCTTTTATAAAGCAAAGATTTCTCCAGAAGGCCTGAACTAGGATTTTTGTAAAATTCATATTATTTTCAGTGTTACTGCCAATTAAAATAATTTTTGGTGTTTTTTTCTTAAAATTTCTCCACTCTGTTGTTTTAAAATACGGATAAATCCACTTCTAAGTTATACATTTAAAAAAATCTTAGTTCAGGCTCTGTACAGAGGTCTGAGGTATATATAGGCAAAATATTATTATTTTTATTGAAGCATTTTCCATAAATGCTTTAAAAATAAGTAATTCTATGTTCATTTTTTTGCTAAAGTAATGCATCTAAATAATTCTTTACTGTAATAATATGCTTAAAATAATTTTAAACATGTATTATAATCTAAGTGACACTAAATATCATTAAAATTATCTATTAATACGCTTTTGCAAAATAACAGCTCCGAACGTAATCGGATACCTTAAAGACGTATTGTAGCTTCAGCGTTAAAGTATTTTATATATTACTGCATTCAATACACATTGTATAGATGGGGATCGATGAAAATTATGATTAAAAATCGGGTCGAAAATATTGACAGTTTGAGAAGCACTGGTTTAAGTTCTTACTATGTTTCATGCTAAAAACACGTTCTTCTAATGACGATTTTAAAAGAGAGCCCCTTCGTGTACATTTTTAAACCATACAACCATATTATTTTCATCTGAAATTGTAAGCTTTATCTATTTAACACGCATGTTAGCTTTAGGAATTTGTGGTAAGATTCAAAATTCGATGACAAAAAAACTTTAGAAAATTTAGTTTCAATGAACAATTAATAAAACTGTAGAGTGTCGAAATATAAAAGCATTTTATGTGAGTTAATCCGATGTGATAAAATTTAAGTTGAATTTTGCAGAAGAAATGAAATTGAGTGTACAACGTTATAACAACATACATTGCATGCACAGACATATCTGTCAAAAAATCTTACAGTTTTAGTAAATTTGTGTCAAATGCCTAGAATTATTATATAGTTTACATAATAATAATGATATATATAATAATATACATAATATACTCCAGTGTTCTATTACATTATAATTATATTTTTTTATCCTTATTTTTATTATATTGTTTATATCAATCACTATATTTTTCACCAGTCGATTAGCTCTTGTTTCCTGTGATTTTGTGAGATTCAATTCACTTAAAATTAAAAGTCAGCCGAAAAAGGAAGTGGCTTATAGTTTCCCAAATAAAATGCCAACATTTAGATAATTTCGTAACATATAACTAGTTTCAGCATTTAAGGTTGTTATAGTTTTAATTCAGGAATATTTGAGAGATAATTCTTACTTGAACTTTGATGCAAAAAAAATTAATATATTATTTTCATTATCATTAATCCTACAAAACCATTTTTGTACAATTAAAACTTAAGGAAAAAGGGGATTAAATATGCATTTTTTAGTATTATTTATGAGCAAACAATTTTCTTAATAGCTATATGTTTCAGATTTACTTAAAATGCTTCGAAGTATTCAGTTGATATCTATGTGTTTTTCATTTCCTTGTATTCATTTTTATTTAAAAATAGTTCCTTCAAAGTAACACAACTGAAAATTGGAATTACAAATAACATGAAAAGAAATAAAATTGCGTGGGTAAACAAAGCTTCGAAATCGATTAAAGAATAACATTAATCATACTTGCATTTACTGTCTTCAATAACCAATTAATCTGTAAATTTCATGATGCCTTCAGCTCAAACAGATCAATAAATGTAACAGCTAAAAACTGCATGTAGCATAGTCTAACTTTGATACGTACGCTGTTATTTGACCTTTTTATTTTAACACTTATAACTCATGTGGCTAAACCATTACATAACTTCATCTATAAGTTATGAACTACATTAAAATCCATAGTATAACTCTCACCTATACTTTCGAGCTACATTTTCTAATTTTTATGTATATTCGCTATTAAACGCGAGAGAACCCCATTTCTAACGAAGAAACCTGAAATTTACGTATGCAGTGCTCTTATGGTTGAAAGTCCTTTTTTGAGGGTATTATCCCAGGTTTTTGAAAAAATAATGTATTCTTAGAATTACAACTCTTGAAGTTTATAAGGTATGCCATTCCTTTAAAATAAACAGTATTCTGATCTATGTAAAAGTCAAATTTTTTTATGCTAATATTTTTAACTAATTTTAAGGTTATCACTTTTATACCCGGTATATAAGGCACACCCCTAAATATCGATTTAATTTTTTGTGTTAAAAGTGCGCGTTCACGCCAAATTTTACGGTATGAGATGACTACACACCATTAATTTATTATCTGGTATATCCTCTGTATTTGAATTTAACTTGATGAATATTTCTGAATTATCGATTCATGTTCAGTTTTTTGTCCCTAGATCATATTGAAAGACGAAAACTTTTTTCCCAGTTACCTTTGAAATTAGAATAAGACAAATAGAAAGATATTATGTATATTTTCATTAAACCATCAGTATATGTAAAGGCATTGATTCTAGTTGGATGATATATGACTTCATATATTCTGAAAAACTATAAATTAGTATTAAAAAAATTAAAGAACCAGTACAGCAGATTTGAGTTCCATAAGCTAGGCACATTATTATTTTGATAGCTTGACTGTAGTCTTTTGGGTAGTCCACTTATAAATTTTTTAATAATTTTTACACTTACACTAAATGCTTAAATATATCTTAAACCAATTAATTTTTTTTAATTGAACATTTGTTTACACATTTTGAATATATTTGGAAGATTATTAAGAGTTTACTATTTAAAATAAAATTCATCATAAGTAAAAAAATTTTCTTAAATACGATTTAGGGGTATACGATTACGCTAAAATTGTAAATTTTAGGTAATTGAAATAGTTTTATGATTTTATTTTGTAAACCATCGTTTTAGCTACATAAAATTACGAAGTTTATTATTTTCCGTTCACTAGAACAAAACTACAAGTGTTTTAGAGAAAGCAGATGTCATTATTTTAAGCAAGATGTACATTAAAGTGCGTTTTACTCGAATTTGTTTTTCTTGAAAATGCTCAAACAGGGACAGCAATTGCTAAAAAAATTTGAAAATAATTAACTGAAATGTTTTGTGTATGTTCTGTATAATAGTAGAAGTGTTTTAACCTTCAGATTTATCAATCATTGTTTTATTATGAAATTAACAGTTCCTTATGTCAATATAATCACTGTTATTTTAAGCAATTTCATATAATAACTAAGCTAAAGTAAAAATTTTTTATTTCAATTAAAATATATCTTATCTTGAAGGTCATTTCAAAAAATGAATAACATAGCAACACATCAGGATATAAGAACTGAAAATGTGTTGATAAAATTTTAGGTACAGAATGGTTATGTTATTTTTTGTAAATGTTTACCAATTTTTTTTCCATTTTAGTAATAATAATTTCGTTTTATCTTCTTAATTTAAGCATATTTTTCTTAAAATGTACGAAACAGATCTAGAAACCACAAAAAAAAAAATCCGCATATCTCCATTTTTTTAAAAGAAAGTTGTCGCAAGTAGTCGGTTACCTTAATAACATAACATACTTATAAAGTTAAAAGTAGTTTAGATACCTAATTTACTCGTCTATTTCTTAAAATACTGTATAGATCTTTGTAAACGGTTTATCTTCTATATGTTTTATCACGCTGTATTTTGCAATAACCAACAAATCCACTGCCTCCTTTATCAAACATTTTATTTTATATACTTTAATACGTTTTTATACCAAATGTTCTTGAACTCTAAAATTTCTGAACTTTTTCCGCTTAAAAATCTTCAGTATATTTAGTTATAAAATGCAGCTTCTATCAAACTTGAAACTAATATTTTAACACGTAAACAATACTCAATACAAAATTTTAGAGTCATTTAACAAAACTGAAAACTTTAGAGCTTCGAATTACAAATCTTTATTCCAATGCTTGGCACATTTTAAACATTTTTTTCTATATTTTTATCTGTACCAATACAGTAAAATAAACGAAACAAATATTTAACTATATTCTTAAAAATTTTTGAAAACTTTTTAGTTAAACCGTTATATTTTACATTTCCAGGAACATAAGTATAAAAGTTTGCATAGAAAATATAATTGCATTTGGAGTGTAATTTACAAAACGTTTTATCTTATTTTTTTAGTAGATTATTTGTCTTCCTTTATAAAATCAGTAATTTTCTGATTCTGAAAAAAGTTTCTTTTGTAAATAACAACCCAAATGCATGATTTTTTTTTTTACTTTTTAGCTTTCGATGACGTTGCTTTCAAAAAGTGTTTGACACTACATAAGAGACAACTGATTACAAAGGTAGTAAGCATGAGGCATGTCTGAATTTTAAAATACGATGTTTTATTCAAGGATATTGCGTAACAAGAAACAGATTTATGGAATTCATTAGCTACAGCCTTATTTCTACAAAATGTTTAATTTCTTAGAAATTGAGTTTCCTTGAACTTGAAAATAGTATAATTTGTACATTACTTTATGCTGTACAAATCACTATATTCAATCTACAACTTGTTTCCAATGCTGAATTAAGTGATTGAAATTAGTGTGAAAAAATATTATAATATTAATATATGTACTATATCTTTATATATAAAAAATACGTGTCACAGTGTTTGCCCGCGATGAACTCAGAAACTACTCAACCGATCTAAAAACAATTTTGCATATTGTGTGTCATTTCGTCCAACTTAAAATATAGGATAGTTTAGATCTCAATTATGATGTAATTATTTTTTATTGCTGGAAATGTAAAAAATCCGGGAAACGGGAAAATTTGCAAAATGTCGCAATGCGCGTATTTCTGCGAAAGTGGATTTTGTAGACCAAACTGCACAAAAAGTGAATGCCTGGTGTATTTCAGGGCGTGGATTCGGAATCTCGAATCGGCTCCCAAAAATACCCGTAGCTTTACCGGATAATGCCGGACGACGTAAATTAGACACACCATGACCAAGAGCTTACCTTAAAAGTTTTGGAGCCCTAAAACTTGGTCCCTGGCGCATTTCGAGATGGGCAATCCGAATCTGATATCAGATCCGAGAAATCGACGTAGCTTTGCCGGATAATGCGGGACAACCATCTATTACGTGGACTGTGGAAGAAGCTTATTCTACAAGTATTGGAGTGGGAAAATTTGCGTTTCTGCGTATTTCGGAATGGTTAACGAGAATATGAAGTTGGAATATAGAAATTCCCACGACTTTGTCGGATAATGCTGGATGACTCTAATGTCTCCTTCCAGGGATTGAACTTGCAGACTCAGGGCACCGAAACGTAGCCACGGGTTGCGTCTACGGACAGGAAACAAAAATCTAAAATCAGATTTCAGAAACACCCATAGCTTTGCCGAATATTGCTGAAATTAGGTGAAATGG
>BMAO01014380.1:0-17867 GCA_019973975.1 Trichonephila clavata | reverse complement strand
CTAACCGCAACGAGTATAAACAGAAAAAAATGTGTTTTGCTGGCTCAGCAATTTGTTATATAAAGTGTGAAAATGGTTTATTCCAGTCAAAGCAATTTTAGATAGTGGAAGCACTTCTAAACTTTGTAACTAAAAGCTTATGCGAGTTAATTGGATTGAAAAAATACAAATCTAATGTTTTAGTTTCGGGATTGAGCAAATCATTAATTCCGATAGAATCGCGAGTTACAGTATCTATCAGCAATAAAGAAGGGAGTTATGTTAAAACATTAGACTTTTTTTGGTACCAACTATAACGCAAGATCTTGTTCCAACAACGAAGATCGATTTTAATCTGAATAATATTCCCAATCTTAAATTAGCTGACAATAATTTAATATTCCAGAGCGCGTGCAAATGCTATTAGGTGCAGAAGTCTTTTATGAATTAATGTTACCCGGACAGTTCAAGATGGAGGGTTCAAATGTTATTTTTCAAAACACTGTTTTGGATTTGTTGTTTCCGGATCTTTTTCCTCAGAGGAGAAGGGAAAGGAACATTGTGGGGTTATTCAAGCGGATAATCTAGAGCTTTCAATTAAAAGTTTTGGGAAATTGAAAGTGTAGAAATCGAATCTGTTAAAACCAGTGAATTAAATATTTGTGAGGATCATTTTAAAAACACTCATTCAAGAGATGACCAGGAAGATATACTGTGGCGATGCCGTTAAAAGAAGATCCTTCATGTCTTGGTGAATCCAAACAAACCGCGATTCAGAGATTAAACTCTTTGTGGAAACGACTAAATAGAGATAAAGAATATTTGTCCCTGTATGAGAAATTTTTACAGGAATATGAGGATTTGGGTCACATGAGAGAGATCAAGGCGGATGGGTCTGGAGTTGCATTTTATATGCCACACCATGCTGTTTATCGCCCCGAAAAGTCTACAACGAAACTGAGAATAGTGTTTAATGGATCAAGTCCATCAACGAGTGGGAAATCTCTAAATTCAATTCAATTTAATGGCGGACTGGTCCAAGAAGACCTCTTTTCCATTATGGTTCGCTTCCGAAAGCACAAGTATGCCTTTACCACGGATATAGAGAAAATGTTTCGCATGATAAATATACACCCAGAGCAAACGTGTTTGCAAAGAATTCTGTGGAAGAAGGGCATAGGAGAACCAATAAAAACGTACGAGTTAACTACAGTCACCTACGGTACAGTTAGCGCACCTTATCTGGCCACGAGAACGTTGAAGCAGTTAGCGATGGATGAAGCTAATAATTTTCCTTTGGCGGCTCCTGTGGTGCTGAGTGACTGCTACATGGATGATATACTTTCAGGTTCCGAGAGTATAGAAGAGTTAATCGAATTGCGGCATCAATTGATAGAAATGTTCCAGACTGCAGGGATGCATCTTCATAAGTGGTGCGGTAATTTTCCTGAGATAACTTCAAACCTGCAAAGAGTATGCTTTCTTAGAGTCTGATGAGACTAAAGCACTAGGAATAATTTGGAATCCTAGACCAGACTGTTTCCTTTTCAGAATAGAACAACAAAGGTCAACTTCATTCACCAAAAGAATGGTTTTGTCTACCATTGCAAGAATCTTTGACCCTTTGGGTCTCCTTGGTCCAATTATAGCTTGGGCAAAGATATTTATGCAAAGATTGTGGTTGCTGGAATTGGGATGGAGTGATGAACTTCCTTTTAAAGAAGAAAAGGAGTGGCGTCGATTTATCGACTCCTTGGAAGCAGTGAATAGCATCTCTATCAACAGATGTATTGTGGTTCACAGAGCGGAGAGCATTGAGTTGCATGCATTTAGCGACGCATCGGAAAAGGCGTATGGAGCATCCATTTATCTCAAGTCTATATCTGCCCTTGGAGAAGTTAAAGTGTGTCTCGTAACGAGTAAAAGCCGAGTGTCACCTCTGAAGCAGATTTCCATTCCAAGACTTGAACTGTGTGGGGCAGTTCTTGCCGCTAAATTGATGAAGAAGGTGAAGGACGCATTGAAGCTTCAGATTTCAGCTGTGCATTTTTGGTCGGATTCGACTATTGTGATTTCATGGATACATCGAGAATCAAGAGAATTGAAGACGTTCGTGGCTAATCGAGTGTCTAAGATTCATCAACTAAGTTCCTGTGACCAGTGGCATCACATTGCATCGGAACAGAATCCTGCTGATATGTTATCTAGAGGAGTACTTCCCGAGGAGCTTCGTGACAACTCTCTATGGTGGCATGGTCCTGATATTCTTCAACAGAGTGCTTATTCAACCACCGTCATTGGGGAACCAACCCAGAGAGATGACTTTGACTGCGAACTACGGGTGTCTGAGAGAACTCTGGAGGCTTCATTGCTGTGTTCCAAGAACTTTGACTTTTTCAACCATCTTGTGGACCTTTCTAATAATTATTTTAAAATAATACATATTGTTTCTTATATTTATAGATTTATTCACAATTGCAGATCCAAGGTGAAAAGGAGGGGACCTTTAACTACGAATGAAGTAAATGAGTCCGAAACCTGGCTTATCAAGCAGGATCAAAGTGGTATTAACTTAAGTGACCCTTCAGGTAATCTTAAATCTTTAAACATATTCCAGGATGATAAAGGAGTCCTGAGAGTTGGTGGTAGGCTGAAAAAAACTTCCATACCCTACAGCCAAAAGCATCCAGCTATACTGGCTAAAAATTCTAAATTGAGTAGAATATATTTCATAACTTTACATAAGAAATTGTTTCATGTTGGTCCACAGGGATTACTGAATGCAGTAAGATTGAGATTTTGGGCTTTAGGAGGTAGAAACCTAGCTAGGAAAACGGTTCATACTTGTGTGATATGTTTCAAGTGTAAACCAATACCCTCTTCTCAAATAATGGGCAATCTTCCGTATGAAAGAGTGAATATGGCCCCTCCATTCAGTGTAACTGGTCTAGATTTGGGAGGTCCATATTTTGTAGCTTACAAAAATCAGAGAAAAGGTATCCTTAACAAAATCTATGTTTGTGTTTGCATTTGCTTTGTGACTCGTGCCGTCCACCTTGAAATTCTTTCCAATTTGACTTCGGATGCAATAATTGAAACTCTTAAGAGATTCATGTCTAGACGAGGAAAATGTTCCAAAATTTTTACAGACAATGCGACAAATTTCGTTGGTGCGAATTCTCAATTAAAGGCATTTTATAAGACCCTTAACTTTCCAGATCAAAATCTGGCGGCATATTTCAGTGAAGAAGGCATTGAATGGAATTTTATTCCACCAAGGGCCCCACATATGGGAGGTCTTTGGGAGGCCGGCATAAAGTCAGTGAAATATCACCTTAAGCGAGCATTGGGAAGATCCCGACTCACATATGAAGAGTTTGAAACAGTGATTATCCAGGTGGAAGGAATCTTAAATTCCAGACCCCTTACACCAATATCCAATGATTTTGATAACTTTGAGGTATTAACTCCTGCCCATTTCTTGATTGGTAGATCAATTAATTCTATTCTTGAGCCCATAGTAATTAATATTAATGACAATAGATTAAGCCGTTGGCAGAAAACAACAAAGGTAATTCAGGTAGTTTGGAAAAAATGGAGTACCGATTATCTGAATACTCTCCAACAGAGAACCAAGTGGATGATCGAGAAGGACAATATAATGTGTGGGACAATGGTAATTGTAAAGGAGGATTTTACACCAGTTTGTAACTGGCTTTTAGGGCGCGTCGTTGAGGTCTATCATGGTTCTGATGGTAAAGTGAGAACAGTCAGAATTAAAACAAAAACAGGAGAATTTAAGAGGCCCATAACTAAGATTTGTATTCTACCTATAGATGTAAATAGTTAAGTCAATTTCCATTTAAGAAATGATGTGTTTTTCATTAAATTGTGCTTTGTAATTTTAACTTGTTTTTTTTTTTTTACTGAAAATTTATTGTAATTTATATATATAATAATTTTGAAAACAATTGTTTAACCTAAAACTTGTTGTGAATTGTGAAACTGTATTACTATTGTTGAATATTAATATTGCAAGGCCGGGGGGTATATTTGAGCCTGCGCAGTGGGCACCGCCTGGCGGTGATTAAGTGTATTAAAAAAACGAGCGTTGTGCGTTTCAGTGAGAGTGTGAGCGGGAGATCGGACAAGCGAGAGCGAGAATTACGGTGCCCATCACAGTGTTCCGACATACACCCCGAGCAACAAAGAAAGAGGAGAAATAAAGATATTTGCCACCAACGCAGTCTTATTACTGAGAGTGAGTGACTGAGAGAGAAACACATAGGGACCACTACCCAACAATAACTGTTCTTAGCGGATTTCAATTTAACAAATGGAAAATGCAAACCAAATTCCACTATTATAGTCCTTGTAGTTCGAAAAAATGAATTTTTTGTCAGCATTCGCCCCAGTAACCCCCTGCTCTCCCAGGAGTTAATTTCCGTAAAATACAGTCTTAGTAGTTTCCTATTCAACAAAAGAAAGATGCATAACAAATTTCAAGTATGTGGATCTAGCAATTCAAAAACAAGAATTTTTTCTATAACTCTCCTTGACCCCTCACAGCCCTCCTTGGGGGTCGATTTTTCGTTTTATTTTTTGTTACGGGAAATTCTATTCCATGAAAGGAACATGCCTACGAATTTTCAAGCAGGTATATCTAATAGTTTAAAAACGGAAATATTTATGGATTACTCTCCATAATCTCCCGAAATGAAACTTGGTGGACAGATATTCGGGAAACTCATTTTGTATCGGTTCTCTACTCTGCGAAATGAATCTGCTTACCAAATTTCAAGACTCTACATCTAATAGCTTAGAAATCGGAATTTATAACGCCCCTTAACCCCCCCGCAGCACTCCTTAAAGTTAATTTTCCTAAAACCCATTTTGTAACGAATTTCACTCCAAGAAAAAAACATGCCTACCAATTTTCAAGCAGGTAGGTCTAGTAATTTAAAAAAGGAAATATTTGTCTATTACACCCCTTAATCCCCCACAACGCCACTTGGTGAGCTATTTTCACAAAACACATTACATAGGGGATTTTTAATCCATGAAAGGATTCTGATTATCATATTTCTAGATTGTACGTCCAGTAGTTTAAAAATGGAAATAATTATCTATAACGCCCCTTAAGCCCCGCAACGCCACTTGGGGGTCGACTTTCACGAAACGCATTTTGTGGCGTATCTTTATCCTATGAGAGGTATCTGCTTACAAAATTTCAAGACTATGTGTCTAATAGTTTAAAAATCGGAATAATTATTTATATCTCCCCCCCCCCCCGCAACACCCCTTGAGGGTCAATTTTCTCAAAACCCATTTTGTAGCGGATATTTACTTCATGAAAGAAGCATGCCTATCAATTTTCAAGCAGGTAGGTCAAGTAGTTTAAAAACGAGGATATTTATCTATTACGCCCCTTTATCTCCTGAAACGCCACTTGGAGGGCTATTTTTCCAAAACCCATCTTGTATCTGATCTCTAATCTATGAAAGAAATATATTTATCAAATATAAAGACTGTGCGTCTAATAGTTTAAAAATGGAAATAATTATCTATAACTTCCCCTAAGCCCCCACAACGACACTTGGGGGTCGTTTTTCATCAAACTCATTTTGTATCGGATCTCTACTCTATGAAAGGAATCCACTTACTGAAAAAATTATTTATAACGCGCCTTAAACATCGTAACACCCCTTGTGCGGTTAGAATTTCGCAAAAAAAATCCGTTCTTAGCGGATCTCTACTCCATGAAAGGAACATGTGTACCAAATTTGAAGTGTGTAGGTTGAATAGTGTCGGAGATATCGTGATTATTCAGTCAATCAGTGAGTCGCTTCTCTCCTTTACATACACTCACTTCCAAAAGTTGGGCACGGAGAGGAAAATGCTAATTTCCGGAAGCCAATCAGAATTGAAGAGGATGCAATTCGCTGCAGAGGTAGATGGAAGTATGCAAATATGTTAGGTAACAGCCAATCTTGCTATCATGTCAAAAAATATGCAAAAAGGGCAGTCTTATAAGAAGCCAGCTTTATGAAGGGTTACAGAAGTTGATTGTAAGTGCTGATAGGTGTTTAAAACTTCCGTACAATTTGTTTTCAAGGCATACGTGTTTCTATGACTTCCAGAAAACGAATGGAACATTCTGAGCGCTGATGTGCTGTGGGGACGCGTTGAAGCAGGACAGTGCTCTTTTCTTCGGCGTTCTTCATTCTGTAATTTCAAGTTTATGGAAACAATTCCAAACCACACAGACAGTTGTCCGAAGACCCGTAGGTGGTCGCACAAGGGTTACAAACCCCGCGGAAGATCGATATATTGCTTCTGTAGCCAAGCGGAATCGCAGAGCGACCTCCACACGAGTGACATTTAGGGTTACAGCGTCCATTGGTAAGGCTATATCTGCAGCTACTGTACGCCGAAGATTACATATGAATGGACTGTATGCCCGGGTACCTTGAGTTTGTGTTCCTCTAACCGTCCAATCAAGAGGGGCACGATTAAAGTGGTGCCGGGAATATGGCAATTGGACTGTGTCTGACTGGAGCAATGTCATGTTTACTGATGAGTCAAGATTTGCTCTGGAGCCAGATGACAAGCGTATAAGGATGTGGCGTAAACAAGGAACACGCAATCAGCCCCAAAACATCACCAAACATCACGCATTCCGAGGCGGAAGCATTATGGTGTGGGCAGGGAGTTCATTAGGATACCACACCGACCTGCTCATCTTTAAACGGGGTTCTATGACGGCTGTCCGGTATCGAGATGAAGTCCTTGAACCCATTGCGAGATTGTACGCTGAAGCAGTTGGCCCTACTTTTGTTTTAATGGACGATAACGCACGTCCCCATAGAGCTGACATCGTCGATGACTACCTGGAGAGTAAAGGGATTGCGCGTATGGCGTGGCCAGCATATTCACCCGACCTTAATCCCATTGAAAATCTTTGGGATGCTCTCGGCCGTGCTGTATTTTCACGTTTTCCACCTCCAGGCTTTCTTATTGAGCTGGAAACTGCTCTACAAGAAGAATGGCGATTGCTTAGTTCTGCGGTGGTTGACCATCTAATTGAAAGCATGGTCAGAAGGTGTAAACTTTGCATACAGATGAGGGGGATCACATACCTTATTAATGTCCTTTTTTTTCATTTTGTGCTGTTTATTTTCACTTTATACATAATTCTGTTTAAGTCTCCAGTATAACATTGTCTGATAACTTACAAAAATTTTATATTGTTTTCCTTTCTGTATACAATTATTGATTTTGTTTTATGTATAAATATATATGCTACTTTACTGCCAAATTTTGTTTCAATCAAAGCAGAATTTGTTGATTTTTTTTCATTTTACATCTTCGTGCTTAACTTTTGGAAGTGAGTGTATATAGATATATAAAAATGGAATATATATATATATATAATATATATATATGGAACCTATATACATATATATATACATATATGGAACATATATATATGGAATACACACACATACATCGTTTTCATTATATATATATATATGTATATAGTAACATAAAATGAAAGAAATACATGGCATAATAAAATTGATAATACAAAATTATATCACTAACAAAGCTAGAAGATTTAAACCAGATTTCAAGAAACACAACTTTAAAAAATGATGGAAAAGACTATTGTAGAAGAATTAACTAAGCGTATGTATAACATGGAACAGAATTAGAACTTTAAAATGTAAGAAACCAAAAGAGTCAATAGACTAAAATGAAGACCTATTATGATTTCTAAAGCTGTTGCTGAATTATATATATATATACTATATATATATATATATAAAGAGAAAGAGAGAGAGATTCACGTTTTTATTATAAAAGTAAACGCTTATGTAAATATCCGTTACAATACCTTTGCATTTATATACTCAATACTTAAGCCTATAACTATGAACACTACAAGAAATGTATATAATACATATTTTGAGACAGATTTTAGAAGCCATAAATAAATATTTGTTCATCGGAAAAATCTAGAAAGTTTATCGGTTTTTCAGTACGTGACAGGTATACATATATAAATTTTTAAAGGTTATCTTGTTGTGCATCTTTGTTACGTTACCAACAATGCAACTTCTCAAAAACTTCAATGATCTTTTGTATCGTTTAATTGATATAAATTTTTATACAGTCTAATGATACACCGTATCGTGTTAACAACTTAACACATGCTTACGTATATTTTTTGTTTTTGTTTTTTTTTTAATTACAGAATAAAAATTATCTTTGTTTTATAATAATTTTATATGGTCTGAAATTATAACTTATAAATTTAATATGGAATTTTAATTAAATGTGTTCATCTTCCCTGTTCGTGAACAGGGAAGATGAACCATGGGGAACCAGGGATGTGGAACCAACGTTGTGGCCACATATCATTAAATACGAAAAATATATACAGTCAGTAAAAAATTATGTGATAAATACAGGCATTGTAATCTTTGTATTTTAACCTCTTGTGTTTTATCTTAGTATGCTAATTAATTTTTAAAATTATTTTGGAAGGAGATATTTTTTTTATTTTTCAAAAGTTATATTTTACACAATAACAAATACATCGAAGTATTATTAAATGCCCCTTTACCTGTATTAAAGATTTAGTTAAAACTGATATATTAATAAAGAAATAAATTAAGTTCCTTACTTGTGGAAGTTATAACAATTCCTATGCAATTATTGCAATAAAACTTAAGTTTATTGCACCCCTTATAACTTTTTTCTGAATGTTGTTTACCGAAAAAAATCATTATAATATATTTCTCTTTACACTTTTTTTTAATATTCATATCTATCTAACACTTGATAGTTTCCTCTAATACTAACATTCGATTTTGAAATATGTTTTATAATTGCTATATATATAATACACTCATATTCAAAATTATATATATAAAAGAGGTCACAAAAAAATCAGAAATTCCGTGTGAACTGATGAACTACTTACTGTATTGCCACGAAATTTGGCATAGAGTCATATTTTGCAATGTCAGAAAAAATAAAGCAATATAACAATATGGAAAAGACTTTAATTTTGAATTAAGATAAAAAAAATTTCAAAGAGTGTGAAATCATGAATCACAGATAAATCATTTACCTCAGGAAAAGTCTTTCTAATATAGTGTGGCCTGAATTTCTATACAAGCCTCACAAAGAGCTGTTATTTTGTTTATGAGGGAGTCAATAAGTGTTTGTGGCAAAATCGGGACTTTTAATTTCTGGGTGGTCCTGGAAGGGGTCTACACTGAGAGATATCTCTTCTCATACCCTCCCAAACATGTTCAATAGGATTGAGATCCGGAAACCTCGAGAGCCAATCCATACAGCAAATATCCTCTTCTTCAAGATATTCTTCAACAACGTAAGCTACATTATAGTCCATAGTATCCTCCAAAATGTAGTCCCGGTCCAAAGCACGCCAAAACAACCCCACATAGACTTCAAGGACCTCCTCTGTACAGTGTTGTGCGTTGACAGTACCGTCATCGAAGACTCGTTGTGATGTATGTCTGCTCAACATTATGTCGCACCATACAAGGATTCTTTTGCCACCACGTATGTGAATTTCTGTTATGTAAGAGGAATGAAAGCAAGTTCTACTTTCTCTACAGATGAAGACTCGTCGAGAATCACTCTGTCTGGTGAATCTCGATTCATCACCTAAAAGAACACACCCCCATTCTTGTGGTACCCACAGCTGATGTTTTCATCTCCTCAATGGCTTATTTTTCCTGTTGAATTCAGTGAAACGGACACACACAACTGGACGTAGGGCATAAAATATAGTCTCTGCTAGACGTCTGTAGACTGTTTTTCTGGAAATTCTTCTTCCAGACACAGCAGCAAAATCACGATCAAGCTGAAGAACTTGATCCGCTTATGTCGTCGTGCGTTTATTGTCAAGTAGCAATCATGTGCAGGTGCCATTGCTTTGTTGCGGTCTTGGCCAATCTTTCTGGTGACAGTACCACTTATTTGGAACTGATTTCACAACCGGTGGACCACTTTTGGTGCTATATGTAACCATCCAGCCACCTGCATTTGAGACTAGCTAGTTTCAAGCCTGCCAACGGCTCTCTATCTCAATGAACCATTTAAATGATTATGAGATCCAGTGCAGTAATGTACATCCCCGGAACTCCCGCATCAGTGGGAGAGAGTAGGATTCTAGAGGACCCAAAGCCTGACTGACGACTAGCACATAGACTTAGTAAAATCCAAATTGGGGCCCGAAACCTGATTTCGCAGGGGGGGGGGCTTTAATGTTCTCCATTACTCCACTGATGAGGACTCGTTATCACTGCAAATATGCTTTTTTTTTGTTTTAATGCAATATTCCCAAAACTGCAGGTAAAATTAACAAATGCTTAAACGGTCTCAATCCAGTAGTTCTGCAAAATCTAACGGTAAGCAAATTCTTTTCCAAAATACATGACTGTGGCATTGCATATTACCCGTTCTTCAAAATATATAAAATACAAATACTATCAATTTTTATGGGGGTAATTTAGAATTATCTCGAGAACCATGTTTCTGGCCTTAATTTTGGACATGAGTTGATATGAATCTCAAATATACAAAGTGAATACGCATTTTCGAGGTTATATAAGGAAAAGTATTAATTTACATTACAGTTAATAGGTTGAAAAAATAGTAGCAATTAATTAAAATTTAGAAAATATACCAAACTGTGTGTGTATGCATCACGAAATAAGCAAATAACTTTTAAATTGTCAATTTGAGGAATTTAAAATTGATAAATAGAAAGAATTATTTCTTAAATCAGTAACTGTTAAATAATTTCTGAAAACTAATATTATTTTCTTATTGCACGTAATGTACGTAATTTTAAATAATATATGTATATATATATCGAGTTAAGATTTAATTATAGCAGTTATACACTAAAGTAACTTATATCTTGTTTTCAACATTTCGATAGTAAATGCTCTTCAAAAAAATGTATGATAGTAATGTAATGTATACTATAAAAAGTTCCATATTCTATACAGTCAAACACTGAAAATATATTTTCATATAAAAATGCAAAAGTAGTTCAAGCTGATAGATGGAATCGAATGAAGCTATAAAAAATATACATTTACAAATTTATGGAAAATTATTGCCATTTTTTATAAGAAACTGTATAAACTTTGAAATATAAAGATATGGAAATAGGCAAATTCAAAAATAACCATAAACTGGTAAAGAATTACAAATTGGGATGATGAAGTAACAAAAACACACATTTCTTTTTCTTCTTTCTGGAATAAATATATGCTGAAATAGGAAAAAAAAATCGTGAGCAATCGTTTCTGATATACATATATATTATATACGATAGAAAACTTGAGTAACTTCCACAGCATTATAATAAAACGAAACTGTATAGGTTACGATTGCTCATAAAATCCATGTAGTGGTCTGAGAAATAAACACAAGAAGTTTATAGTATTATTTAAGTTAAGCACTTGCTATTCTAGTTATTCTTCTAAAAACATTTCGCTTGTACTTCTAAAATATAAAATGATTTTTTTACTGAAAAATGAATGGATAGACGAATAAAACTAGTTTTTGTTGGATAAAATAATATCTTTAGAGACTATTTGCATCGGTTTTATACAAACAGAAATATTTATATTATAAAGACTTAAAAAAGCAGAAGTAGTATCAATGATTTATATATTTTGAAATAAAAAAAAACAAATATGAAACGAATTCTTAAGAAAAACAAAAATATGAAAATATTTAATAAAATATCAAAATACAAAATCCCAATTCCCCATTGCAACTAGATAGGCTAAAATAAAAAGATCCAGATTCATTAGAAAGAATATCAGAATTTTAAAAGTTAAAATTTCACGAACAGAAATACTCGTCACTGTATTTTGAAAAATATTAAGACATTAAAAAATTCTAAAATGCTTAAATAACTAAGTGTATAACAGTTTTTAACTACCAAAAAATCAATAAAAATTTCCCCAATACTAAAATGGAAGTTCCAAAAGCACCAAGACCTCAAAAATTTAAAATATATATATATGTTACCGGCAAGATATGAAATCCGGCATTCTATAGAATGCCTAGGCATTGTATAGAATGCCTAGACATTGTATAGAATGCCTAAATCTAGCCGGCAATGTATGAAATGATTCCAATTTCACACATTGCCTAGGCATTCTATAGAATGTCTTATAAGAAACCGGTAAAGTATGAAATACGTAGATTTGTTTCGAATATTGTCAATTGGCAAGAAATAAAACTTTTAACTCGTGTCTCAGGCTCTGAATCTGTTAGTTGTACATTGCTGTTTGCTTGTAAATGTCAAAATACTCAATTTTACTTCAACTTGTTCAACAAAAAATTGGTTTTTTCCTGTGCTACCAGAAATGGAAGCTATAGTGTTGGAGAAGGAGCCATGGTCTATAGCAGGGGTTGGCAACCTATGTCAGACGTGCCACATGTGGCACGCGGTACAATTCTCAGTGGCACTTTGCACTACTCAACAAATTTGTAAATTTTTTAATTGTTTCAAAAATTCTCTACTGTGTGGTTCGCTGAATCATATTGGTAGATTGGATTGACACGCAACAGCTAAAAGGTTCCCGACCCATGGTCTATAGACATGGAACAACTATTTGACGACTAGTTGTCCAAAATTCGAGTTGATGCTGCAAAAGGGGGAGGGGTTATTAACTTAAATTACTTACTATAAGTTAATAACTGATATACAAAATGCTAAAAGGACTTCTAAGAAGGAACCCAGGGACTATTGATTGCTGAATAGCTATGATGTGATGTTTGTGGAAAATAAAAGTAAACTCATTTAACCTGTTAAGGAAGGCGGCGGTACCATAAAACAGTGGTCCCCAACCCCTGGTCCGTGGAACAAAGGGTATAGGGGCACTCAAGGAGAATTAAATTATTTCTATTATATTTACTGGGGTGTATTTTTCTCGTGTTTGTGCGACTTTTCATGGAAATCCCTTTATATTTTATGTAAAATCATATTATAACTATTTTTGGTGCAACTGAATTTTATTCTGAAGGCATGTTTAAATACAATTAAATTATAAAATCAAAACAATTTAAAATATAAATAATCTACGTCCCACACTCAGCGGGCCACCGTAAAATCCGGAAGATAAAAATGTTGGGAAGAACTGCTATACAGTATTACGTCACGGATTCTTTTTTGCCCCAATGGGGCTGCAGATTGGTATTTTTACCATTTTCAGACCTAGTGCATTCCCCAGGGGCTGCTATCCCTTTTTAGTGCGGCACCATGTAGGCGATACCAATTGCCGCCGATAATTTTGACACCCAGTTTCCTTCCCAGAAGGAGGTACCTGAGCTCTGACGATTTGGAAGGATGTGGAAGATGTTCTAAGAATTTAATTTGCCAAGAGAAAAATTAAATTCCGGATTCTGGGGATGTGATAGAATTCTGAAAGAACTTTCAACCGAATACAAAAATGTTACACGTTATGATATTGAACTGTACATCCACCTTGCGAACTTTGCCCACAAAAAACAGAAAATTATTTTAAAAAAAGGTATTGCAGTAAAAACTTTTTTTTCCTTGAATCCAATATATTGGCAGTTGCAATGAGTGGGAAATAGGATGGTTTCTATCGACTTGGAACTTCTGACGGAATTTGAATACAAGTATATGCGAAATCATAATTTAACAATAATTTTTTTAATGGCAGTCTCATTATTTTGTCAGAATAACATTTGTACTTTTAGGAATGTAAGTCATTGATATAATATCTTTATCATGACCTTTTTTCATACTTTGCCTAAATATCTTTAGGCATTCTATACAATGCCTATTCAAAGTATGTAATAAATCTCATATTTCATACTTTGCCTAAAAACGTCCGGCATTATATAAAATGCCTAGGCATTCTATAAAAGTTAATTGGTAAGAAAGTTGCTGAAATATTTTTGTTTATATTTGTGATGGCAACTAAGAGATTACGAGAAAATAAAAGCACATTATTTGTGAAAAAGTACGAACCTTCTCCTTTTGTTTGCTTGGAGAATGTTAAATGGCTCTCAGGGCATAAGTTTTCCTAGTTTTATATAGTATACAGTGTTATATAAATTAAACAAACGGTACTATCGCAACAATATTGGTGACATTATATATACGAAAGGTAGAACATGGTTGTCAATTCAGAGCACTCAACACATGAAAAATCAGGGTTGCCAACTTGGCAAGTTATCTTGAAAATAGGCATAATTGCGATTGTACGTTAGCACCATATACACATATGTATTATATAAATTTAATCTCTGCAAAGTAATTTTTTTTCAATATATCTTTAAAATATTAGAGTAATTGACATTTAAACTACAAGGGGTGATCAAATGAAAAGGTACGAAACAACACGGTGGGTACAAATATAGACTTTATTCAAAATATACACCATAGGCCTGAGCACAACGATCCCACTGATGAACAAGCCGCAGGATTCCTTGTTCCCAGAATTCCTGTGGCTGTGACGAGACCCAGTCCTTCACAGTGTCCTTGAGTACGTCGTCCGAGTTGAAGCGCTTTCCTTTCAGGTGTTTCTTCAGTGGACCAAACACATGGAAATCGCAGGGTGACATGTCCGGACTGTAGGACGGATGGTCCAACGTCTCCCATTGGAACTTGTCCAGTTCCATTTGTGTGACTCTGGAGACGTGTGGACGCGCGTTATCATGGAGCAGAACCACACCCTCCGTGAGCAGCCCCGGTCTTTTGTTCTTGATGGACCTGCGTAGGCGTCGGAGTGTCTCACAGTACACATCGGAGTTAATGCTTTTTCTGTGCTCGCATCATTTGGACGCCACTTTTTATAAGAGCCTTTGCTCTCTCCTGCGCATGCGGGCACAAGCGCATGATCCGATCCCAGTCAGAGTCTCCAATGGCATCCCGAGATGTCTCGCTACATTCTCCCTTGGCGGAATATACAAATATTTAACTGTTTCATTTTTATGTCGTTTCGTACCTTTTCATTTGATCACCCCTTGTATATATACTCATCTATAAAAATATAAGAATACATAATTATAAGCATTTAAGCATTGCCCTTTACAGAAAATGGATGAACTAAACAAATTCATCGATAAATTGGCACGAAAAGGAGAACTACTTAACGCCCGCATGAGGAAATTTCGAAAAAGAAAGTGGTACATCCGAACAATTGGTGCCCAGAATAAATTAAAAGTTTTCACTTCTATAGTGTGGTCATAAGCGCACGCACACAACTTGATTAAAATTTTTAATCCATCTTTCTTATTCCCGGCGTATAATGTGCACCTGAAAATTTCGATCTTATTTTTATTTGTGTTAAAAGGGATCGTTATACGCTGGATTTTACGGTATATACTTTTATATCAACAAAGTACCCTGCGAGAGATTGATACTTTCAGCACGACATTGCTCCCTGTTATACAGCTATCATTATCCGAAGATGGTTCAGAGAACATGACAGAAACTTTACCTTGCATAGTTGACCAGCACAATCACCAGATTGCAATGAAATGGAGAATCTATGAAATGAGATCAAATGAGGCATTTGGCAGCTGGATCCAATACCATCCAATCTGAAGACATTAGAAAGGGAAATTCATCGGATACTGTCTCAGATTCCTTATTACCACCTATCAACAACTCAGAGATTTCATGGTAAGAAGACTCTATGCGGTATTCAGGGCAAAAGGTAGTCCAATATTGTATTGAAGAAGTGGTCATAATAATTTGACCAATCGGTGTATATATGTGTTACCGTTTAAGTGTGAAACCAGTTATTTCATAGAATAACTATGTAATTCAAGAAATGACGTCAGTTAAAGTATATAAAGTTATTGAATTCTACGATTTAACTAGGTATTCTATAGAATAACGATTGCTAGATCGTTAAAGTATGAAAAACGTTACTCGAAAGTTCTTTGAACTAGTTATAGCTGCTTTTAGTCAGTTTTGAGCCACTTATAGCTGTTTTCTCATATAAAAAAATGTGTAATAGTAAAAAGTGCACTTGTTTCAAAAATAAAATGCAATGCAGTTCAAAGTGTCCTCACAGCCATCCTTATTTCTAATAAATAATGAAAAATGAAGTAAAGATATCTCATAAAACTTAAATTAATATTCTCTTATATTTTTGTCCGAAAAAGTTTACACTATGCTTTTATGAAGCAACTGTTTTTCTTCCTGGAATGTATTTTTGAAAATATTTAAATATAACTATTTATGCAACATTTTATTTTTTTCCTTTTCTGTTTAGCTAATGTTAGCAATATGAGCAATAACAAATTTTATCATTTGTTTTTTCTTATTATTTATCAATTAATCATCCTCAAAGGGATAAAACGCATTTTTCGCGAGATTTTAGCTATTTATAATCAATTAATTTATAATATAACTTTGATAATGATAAAATTTGTAACAGTCTATCATTTTTTATTTCATTGAATAACTAGGTAAAGTATGAAATTTTTCCTCTATTATATACTTTAACTGACTCTCGTTTAAAATATTTTCTTACATTCGAAGTTTTTGGAGGAAAAGAGGAATCATAAGAAGCCTCGGTGCCTATGAAAGATTGGGTTGATAAAGATACTTAAATTTTCATTAAAAAATATCTTTGTTTTGAAAATTTTAATTTATCAAAAATGCAATATGAATATAACTCAGTAAATGAAAATCATGGGGAAAATATTTTTTTCTTAATAAGTCGCCACAGCAATCCAATTTATTACGAATTTCGAGAATCTGACAGATTTATTCAACAGGTAGAAGCAGAACATGCAACCATAGTTAAAAACTTATTACAAGTAGCTAAACACATTTTTGGTAATATCTAAAAATTGTCTAATTGAACACTGATTAAAGATGCATAAATTAAGACATAAAATGTTCCATTATAACATTTGGTACTTGTTCCATTCAAGCTGTAACAAATAAAAATATAGATATATATATATATATATATATATATATATATAAATAAAAATAAAAATTTCAAATGTTAAGCTATAAGTTAAGTTACATTAAAATAAATAAAAACTGTTTTTGATTACAGATTACAGCAGAATATTTTTAAACACCAGACAAAATATCTCATTAATAGGTCATGAATATTCTCAGCAGCATATAATGCATGCATTAAAATTGGAAAACCCAGAAAAAACCGGAAGCCAAGCGAGGAAAAAAGAATATACATTTCCGTCCACACACATCGGGATCTCCTAATTTATTTTTCAAAATACAGCTAAAAAAATTGAGAAAATCAGTATTAATTTACGATTAAATTTTTAATTAAAGGGGGATAGTGTGAAGAAAATTCCCTAAAACTGAAACAAGTTAGCTGAATGCTTATAATATAAAAGTCATAAAGGAAGCAAACCAAGGAACATAAAAAAATATGTGTGTCCTTAATGAAGTTCTCTAATAAAATGAATGTTTCCAGGAAGTTCAGCTCATAAAAATTCAACGAAACAAGATAAAAAAAACAAATAAATAAAGACTTAAATAAATAAATTTATGCAAATATATAATCGAATTATAATTAAATGTTACGTTTTTTTTATTTTTTGTCACACTTCAAAAAATTAAAAGGATGAATAAGTGCATTAAAAATTTTATTTTAGCATAATATAACATTGCTTTTCCAGTTTGAAAATACACTTCGTTTCTTAAGGAAAATAGATAAACTAAGATTTTATTTTATTTTCAGTCTATCGTGTAATTTATTTTGTCACTCTTAAAGTATTCTTTATTGTTTTTAATCTTTCACTGAAGGGAAGTAATGTTTTTTTTATTAAACAATGTAAAAAAAATAATAATACCT
>BMAO01014379.1:0-20561 GCA_019973975.1 Trichonephila clavata | reverse complement strand
TCAGGCAGTAACTTTGACCATTAGAAGGTGGAAAGGGACCAATGAAATCAATGTGAATTTGGGAAAATCTGGCATCAGGTAAAGCAAAGGTACCGATTGGTGCTTTAGTGTGCCTATGGATCTTGGATCTTTGGCAAGGATGACAAGAGTTAACCCAAGCTTTAATATCGCGCCTAATGTTTGGCCACACAAAAAGCTGAGTTATTATTTTGATAGAGGCAGCAATTCCAGGATGTGAAAGACCATGCAGGTGTTGGAAAACAATTTTACGGTAATCCTTGGGAATGAAAGGTCGAGGAACATTGGTGGAAACATCACAAGTAAGAGTAATATCTTCCAGAGGAAAATATTGTTGCTTAAGTGTTAAAGATGTCGAGTTGGATTCTAGGAGTTGTTTAAGTTCCTCATCTACCAATTGGGCTGCGGCAATGTCCTTGTAATCGGGACAACTTGCTTTGGAAATGGAATCAATTTCGATCCGAGATAATGCATCTGCTACCAAATTCTGAGTTCCAGGAACATGTTGTATGTTTGTAGAGAACTGGGAGATAAAATCCAGGTGTCTAAGTTGACGTGGACTACATTTGTCAGCTTTTTGTTGAAAAGCATAAATGAGAGGTTTCTGATCAGTGTAAATCACAAACTCTCTTCCTTCCAACATGTGACGAAATCTTTTGACCATTGTGTATATGGCCAGGAGTTCTCTGTCGTATGTAGACCAGTTCTTTTGGGACGCAGACAATTTCATGGATAAGAAAGCAAGTGGTTGTCAGACATTCTCATGATACTGAGCTAATGCACCACCGACAGCAAAATCTGAGGCATCAACCCAAATGCTAAGAGGTGCATTTGGCATGGGGTGATGTAACAGAGTAGCATGTGCTAGGGCTTGCTTCACGGATTCAAAAGCTGTAGTAGCTTCATCCGTCCATTCTAGCACTTCTTCAGGCTTGATTTTGACATTCCATTTTGGGCGTTTTTTATTCCCGATGCCTTTTAAAAAATTTACTAAAGGAGCAAAGATATGGGCAGCCTGTCTAATGAAACGTCTGTAGTAATTCAGCATTCCAAGAAAACGACGCAATTGAGTGATGGTGGTTGGTTGAGGAAATTTTAAGATTGCTTCCACTCTATCCTCTAAAGGTTTAATTCCAGAACTGCAAACTTGAAAACCAAGGAAATTTAAGGTGGGTACTCCAAAAGTACATTTAGAAGGGTTTATAGACAGTCCATATTGTTCCAACCGTTGAAAAAGCAACCGAAGATGTTGGATATGCTCGACTTCAGATGATGATGCAACTAAAATGTCATCAATAAAAGCATAAACAAAATTTAATCCTCTTAAAACCTCATCAACAAAGCGTTGAAAAGTAGAGGCAGCATTACAAAGGCCGCATTGCATTCGAGTACTCTCATACAATCCGAATGGGGTTATGATTGCAGTTTTATGTATATCCTCTTCATTTATGGGAATTTGGTGATAGGCTTTAACTAAATCTATATGTGAAAAAATATTTTTGCCATGTAGCCCTGAAGTGAAATCTAAAATGTTTAGAATAGAATATTTATCTTTTTTAGTTTAGGCGCTTAATGCTCGATAGTCACCCACTGGTCTCCAATCATTAGAATCTTTTTAAGGTACTATATAAAGAGGTGATGCGGAATTATTTTTAGATGGTCTAATATGGCCTAAATTTAACATGTGTTGGAATTCAGATTTGACAATTTTTAAGCGATCAGGAGCTAAACGTCTTGCCTTAGCGAAAACAGGTGGACCAGATGTCTCTATAAAATGCTTAACATTATGCTTTACCTCTTGTGAGAAAGAAGGTGGTTGAACAATTTCTTGGAATTCCCTCAAAACATCATGAAAAATGCTCTCACCAGAAACGAGTTTAATGGAATGAACTTCAGGTGAGACAAGTTTACAGATCGCACTCAGTTTGGTTGCCTTATCTATTAATTTTCTATTGCGAAGATCAGGAGAAACATTAAAATGGTACAGAAAATCAGCTCCAATGATTGGCACAGAAACAGATGCTATTAAGAAAGGCCATCTAAATACTCTTCTCAGATTTAAATCGAAAGTTAAAAGTCTCTTACCGTAAACGTTGATAGGAGATGTATTAGCGGCTGATAGTTGCTGAATACTGTTTCCTTTCCTTTTCTCAGAAATCGAAGCTGGGAGAACACTGACGTCAGATCCGGTATCAATGAGAAAAGTGATGTTGGATGATTTGTCTTTAATGAAAAGGCGACGTGAAATATGCGGCTGCGAGAAGGTAGTCGCAATTACTCCTCGATGGGTTCGTTTTTTTTATAGCTGCAGGGTGAATTGCATCTCTTGGCCCTTTCTTGAAATTTCCTGTGGTACCAACAAAACCCAGATTCCCTGGAACGGGAAAATGATCGATTTCGGGAATGATTTCGCGAGCGAGAATTATTTCTTCGCTCTGGAGTCCTTTGACGCATTGTAAGATTGTCGATCCTTCTGTTCAGTCTCAATCTCTTGGAGGATACGGTTTTCGCTGGATGAAGCGATGGCGTTTGTCGAAAGTGAAACATTGGGAGTGCTCACTTCGAGGATTCTGTCGGCGACTTCTGCAGCTTTTTCGACGGTTATTGGCGTGATGGATGCCAAGATAGTTTGCACTGAGGTCGGTAGCTGCTGAAGAAAAAGTTCCAACATAAGCTCTTTCGGAACGTTGTGCGAAGATGCACGCCTATTCATTGTCCTGAGGAGTTCTGAAGGCTTCCTGTCTCCTATTTCTTCGCCGGTTAACAGCTTCCAAATTTCTTGTTGCGATGATTCGCCGGTTCGCTGGATCAGCTGAGCTTTAATGGCGCCATAGGGATCCGTTTCATCAGGAGTGATTATTAAGTCTCTTACAATTGCGGCGGCTTCTGGTGGCAGGTTTGAAACAATATAGTTGAACTTAGTGCACGTGTCTGTAATCGCTTTCGGTACTCCGAGGGCAAAAGTTCGTTCGCACGTGGAGAACCAGAGTTGAGGATCGCTGAAGTTGTATGGAAGAATTTTAACTGCGGTGACTTCAGCCATTTTTCCAGTAAAATTAATTAATAGCAAGTCAAACGAAAGTAATTATTCGTGAATTGTCCAGGTCACCATTGTGGGAGACAGTATGCTTAATAAACGAGGCGAGGTTTAAGGATTACTAATTTCATTTATTCTTATGCTCGTTCACTGCTCTCGAAGGGACGTGTGCTGCTAGGGAAGTGTGTAAACGGAATGCATGCACTGGGCTGCTGTATTTTAAAAGCTAACGCATGCTCAGATTGCATAACAGTTGCCTGCGCGAGCAAGCACCACGCGCAATCGCTGGAGGTCTCGCGGATGCGCAGATTGCAATGGAAAGCCCAAAAGAATGAGGAGTTAAGAAACTCTACACTCCTTTTTTCTCCTCAAACAATTTGAATCTTTATCTATAATTAATTTAGGTTTATTATCTACCTTTTCAACCTTGTAAGGAAATTTTTGACAAACATAATGTACATGTTTACAAATAGTAAATTTTACAGAATAGTCCACACAATTGCTACAGAGTGAATGAATACATATTTCACATGTGTGGCACCGGATTGGAGAGTTGTACTCCTGTACCTTATTAATTTCGTAAGAATTTATCCAATTCGCTATGGTTTTGGATACCATCCATTTTCCTGGTTCAAGCTCTTGAACAGAATAATTGTGCATTTCTGTGCAACTTTTTTGATGTCTTGTTCTTATTGCAGATAATTTAAAGGTTAATTTTCCTCTTTCTATGGATATTATTTTGTTGGTTAGTTTTTGGATATAGCATTTAAAACTTACCTTGGAGATTTGTCTAATCGTCTGATAGTTTTGCCATTGCCTTCTTCGTACTTTAAAACTCGATGCCATCTTTCTAATTTCATGTTGGTGCCATCATAATGATATTTCACATATTTGCAGCAGTTCTAATTGCGCTTATGGTGAAAAGAGGCAACAATTCTCTCATACTATATTAATTTATTGCGGTACTCGCCACACATCGACTGAGTGTGTTTACGTCGCTCTGCGTCTGCCAGGCCAGATTCTTAAAACTGTTCTAAGGGGTTTCCATATTCTGTACGGGACCCATGGTCGGGTTTACCACACGCTTCAGTCATTATGCAGAGAATGAAATCCTGCTTTTTGATGAGTGGCTTATTCACTAGAGAAGAGCAAACTGGTTTGTATACTAAAATAGGATCATAGGAATACCTTTGCATTTTTTTTACCTCCAAATCAACAGATACTGCATCTTCAGTATGTAAAAAAGTTTCTACTTTAAAACTTTGACTAAAATTATGAAGATCCTTTTTGGTTAAAAGTCCTAATCGTTCAGTAGGGAGATATTTCTTTTGAATACCTTCTATAATTTTAGTAGAAGGTACCCCAGCTTTCAGCTAAATCTTTTCTATCATCTTGATGAAGATAAAGTTTACCTACCTCCAGTTCATGACCAGCATACACAGATTGATACTCAACTGTGATATTAATTGCTTCTTGTTGTTGTTCTCGGATAGATGTCATAAAAGCAGGACACGTCTTTCCACATTTCACAGATCCTCCTATTTTCTCATGGCGTTTTCTTTCCGATTTAATTTTTGCAATACCACTCCTATTGCAAAAATAATAGTAAATTGCTTGTTGTTTACTTTCTTCACGCCTCCATTTTTCACAAAAGACGACTTCGTTCTTATTTCTTCTTCCTTTTTCCACTTTTCAAAACCTTCATCTGTGTTAAATACGTGTTTTTCATGTTTCAGTTCAAAATCATCATGGTATTCTATGTAGTGTTTTTTTAATTCTCTCATAGTTCGAAATTTCTCATCATATAACGCGCACAGCCGTTTTAATTTCTCAGATAGCCCTGAAAAGGACTGTTCTATCAAATGCTTATCAGCCATTTTTTTTAAAAATTCAATTGAAAAAAAAATCTAGCTTATTTACAACTATTGATCCAAATCACCAGTCAAAAATATGGCGAACGAAATCAGCAATGATACAAGCTCCCATGAGCTTACCGGTCATTCAACATTCGCGGGATAAAAATGTTTCTCTAATCCCTCTCGTTCCACCTTCTCTTTAGTAGACTCGTCCATGGATTCGCGGCATTCAGACGCTATTCTGTAACTTAAAGTTAAGAAAATTCTTGACATCTGTTGTTTTTAACTTCATGATCAATTGTATGAATTATATCGTTCATTGTTTATTATTCCTTTTGTGACTGAAAAAAATCCTTCATCTTTGTTGAGAAAGGAAATTCTGATTATGGCATCTAGTTCGAAGTAAGAGTTGTTAAAATGTGTTATATTTACTTGTTGAAATAAAAAAAGTTGTTGAGATAAAATTTATTTACTGCTTTCACACACATTTTTAAACATTGTTTGTATGTCCGAATAGCATTTCAAAAGTGAAATATATGCAGAACTCGTGTCTTACAAATCTTGACTTTTCCGAATTGTAATAAACTAAATTAACATTAGAAACAGATTTTTTTTTTAACTTTTTGTCTTTGATTCTACCATATATAGAAAACTAAGTATGATGAATATGTGGTTTGTGTGCTCGTGCGTAGAATATTATTTTTCTTTGGCTTCTGTTTATTTTATGTTATTTGAAAATTGAGGTATAATTTTAGATTAGACTTTTTGTATTACACAAAATATATTTCATTTGAAGAACTATTCTTGTGAGATAGCAAATGCAGTTGAAGAATTGTTCAATAAATAATTTCTATACATTTTTTATGTGTAACTTTAAAATATCTAAAAATCTTTTCAGAAAATTTAAACTAATTAAATAATTGCATCATTTATCTTACGTTTTGTGTGTGAAAGATTCATGTTTAATTTTTTGCAGCTGTATCAAACGTGTATAAACTTGGAATTTTGGTAAAATTTAATAAGTATTTAATGAATTCTGTTAAAAACATATATTCTGGTGATGAGATTCAAATAATTACTACTAGAAAAGCAGTACTGCTTTTCTAATGGTATTCCTTGTAAATTCGGTCCTTAAGGAAATAAACTGCATTCAAAAAGAATTATAATTTCTAGTGCTAAACCGTAATGAATCAAAGTATTTGTTAAAAATGCACTTGTAATTAGGTTTGATCTACGATGAGCGATACTAAAACCTAACCATATTTTCCAATATATGGTGTGTAAAACTTTGATTTGTAAAATTTTAAAAAGTAATTTGATGTGTTTATATTAAATAATGAATCCCATTATTAAAGTATATGTTGCCCAAAATAGTGTTAAATTTAGAAAGTATTGGAATTATAATTAGAGTCAAAAGACCATGGTTTACTTGGACAAAGTAGCCTAGTGGTCAAGGAACTGACTTGTGGCAGGCCTGTCATAAGTTTGAGTCCAGATCGCTGAAGACCCACTGAGCAGAGGGGGTAGATGCACGTCAAATATGTCGAGGCTCAAACATCCTCCCATTGGTGTGGAAGTTAGGAGAGGGGTGTCATCCTTGTCACTTGAGCATGGTTCAAAATTACAAGGTCCGTCGGCAAAAGTCCTCAAGTAGCTGAATAGTGTGACAAAAATATTCACTCGCTCATAGCCATGGTTTACAAACTTATCAAAGCTTGAAGTCCTCATGTATGGAAGATTAATAGAGTGCCAGTTTTGGTGTTGTCCTCATTTTTTCTATGGTGATTGAAAGTTACAAGGCCTGTCATTAGTAGTCCTTATGTTGCATATAATTGTAATATTGATAACTCAGGTAGAAAACCCAAAATTTGATTTGATAATCTTTGCTGATATTTGTTTTTTGGTGTACTGAAACTGCAGTTTGTTTTCATCCATCACATAAAGATTTTGTTTCAAAAACTTTGAACATAATACCAGTTTTGTAGCACATATACCTATTGGATTTGTACTTTTTTTATTTGTTATATTCTAAGTACTTATTGTGTTATTTTCTCTACAACTCTCCCTCAGTCAGTGGTGTAGATTTGAAGCTCCAGGCACAATTTGTTTAGATAGGAATGTACTTGTGTGGTCTCGGTATTAATCTTCTGAAGCTAAACTAGATTGAACTTGTTATATCTTGAATTTGTAGCCCATTTTGCTCCTCATTCTTTCAGTCCATTTGTGTCATTTGAAGTGAATTCATTCACTTAGATCTCGTATTTTCTTCAAAGTGGTTATAAACCTTTTTCTGAGGGGATTGAAAGTATTTTTTGAAGGATGTCTCATTGTTATTACATTACCAGTTCAGACTACTTCTGTGATGAGTATAAGTAAAACAATCAGGAAATACCAAAATGAAATACAACAGACTTTGCGAAAAAGGTGTGTTGTGCATATATTTGATTTGACAATAGGAGATTGTAGTAATGTGTGAGCTCCCCACGAAGTATATCATAGCTATGTTAAAAAAAACTTGTGGTACTAAGGAGAGTTACTATCTTTTAGAGTTTCTATAAATTCTGTTGATGTGGAGAAAGCTAAAAAACCACTTGGAGGACTTACTTTTGTGCCTTTGATGTTCAAGAGGCATCAACCAGGCCTTAGGCTCCTTAACTCTTTCCCTGGCGGCAGGAGGTATTTAAATCCTAATGTTGTCTGGCAGGCAATTTTACAATTAAATGGCTGAAACGCATGCAATAAAATAAAATATTCCTGTAACTGTGCAATTGTTAGTTAAGAGCTTAATTAATTATTGTTAAAAGCAATTAATTAGTTATTGATTAATAAATAATTAACCATGAATGAATTAATAAGTAATTAATTACTTAATAAATAATTACTAATTTATTGATTATTGATATATTATTAATTAAATAATTATTAACAATTTATTACTTATTATTAATTAATTACTGTTATAATTAATAAATTAACTATTAGTTTAATATTACTAATTAATTATTGTTAAAATTAATTATTAAAATAAAAAATTTCTAACTGTGCAATTGTTTTGAGCTTAATTAATTATTATTAGTTAATTGTTAGTTAGTGGGTGCGAACAGGGGTGACCTGAATGTTAACCTATACTCTATATCAGGAAATTGTACGTTATTTTTCAATTCCTATTATTATAGGGTAATAATAGGAATTCACAGTTCTCCCTATATTTATTTAACTATATATATATCTTGTTCAAATTTTCAGTCGTTAATAAAATACTTTTTATTCATCCACTCAAGTTCAAATACATTTTTTTAAACTTGTAGTGGATGACACTTGATAATACAGTTTTTTTCAAATATTAATTCATTAATTCTTTTTTAAACAAATAAAAATAATCGTCCATCACCAAATATAAAAGGAAAATCATTCATTGTGTCCCTGTAGCGTATTGAACTTCTAATCCAAAGGTCATGGGCCACCTGGGATGGCCTAATTTGTGAGAATGTTATTTCTTTTTACTTTACTATTTTATTGGAACAATTGAATTTAATTTATGAATAAATAGTAACAAAAATAATTGTTCAGAACCATGTATAGAAAGGAAAATGGAATATTGCAAGGAAGATCTCTTTCTATTTTGCCACTTAATATTGTGATTCTGTTATATGTATATACATATTTATCTTAATTGTAATTATTTAATAAAAAGTAACTAAAATAAAAATTTTCTTTGTTGACATAAGTAAGAATAGACATTAAAAAAAAAATTTGTATTACTTGTTATTGTATAGTTTGATGTGGTTGTGGCAAAACGACAGGTTTTACTGATATATATTTTTTAAATGGGGGGGGGGGGTTAAGAAACATTCAATAAATTTATTTTACTCTTTATAATATAAAGCTAAAAATCTATATGCTACTGTTTCTTTTAATAAAAAATATTAAACATATTCTGTGTTGAAAAATTTATTTATTGAAGTAGAAATCAATATGTTAAAATATAGTATTCTGTCTGTGATTGTGATGGCCATGCAGCTGAATGGTTTTAGTCACGAACTCTTGGCTGGTGTTTTTTCTGTCAAGTTGCGGTTTTAAAACTAGATGCTGGTAAAGATCCATCGTATATTAGGGCTGATGTGCATGTTAAATCTACCAGGCTCCAAGTCTTCAGATTTGTGTACAATGGAAGTTCACAGAAGGTGGGTTGGTCTCGCCTTCGCACTGCTTTGTAGTATGAATGTCAATAAACAATTATGAAGTTTAAATGGGGTATTAGTGTTGTAGTATTTTATCTGGATTCTATTTTTCAGTATTTGGTAAACTAAACTAAACTCAGTGGTTTTACAGCCCATGAGGGCCAAGGCCTTCTGTGCCCATCTCAGTTTCCATGACCTTGGGCACTGAGGTGCATGAACAGATGTTCTAGTCAGGTGGTCAGTCTGTCACTTAACTCTCAGTGTTTAGTTCCCAGGCAAGCTTGGTACTCAATTATAGACTCACTGAAGGGATGAAAGGCTGAATCGACCTTGCCCCACCCTGGAACCTCGGACTTGTGGCATGGAAGCACGATACACTACCACTCAACCACTACACTTCATTAAGTGAAGACAGGCATGATTTAAGTAATTGCTTCAATGTGTAATATATCCATTGAATATATGAGGTTGATATTTTCCATCTCCACTGTATAAATGTTGTAATTTTTTTATTATTAGTGCTTGTTCTATCGTTTGATATTATTTTACTTCAATGCTGTATTATTTATACTTTCCATGTTATTGAAATTGTTGTTTAATTTGTTAGGGTTATCGATGTGGATTCAGAGTGGCGTACTTTCAGCAATGAAAAAGCTGACAGTGATCCGTCTCGTGTTGGTGCTGCTGAAGTAAGTTTTTGCTGTTAGGTGTTTAAGTTTATTTTACACAACTAAGAATAGAGTATTGGAAAATATTTTTTTTGTAGTTACAGTCATGATTTTTTAAAATTATGTTGTCTTTAAGATTTCAGGTATCGTTTTGTTACAAAGATTTAAGTATTTTTAGATAAATTCTTACTATTCATAAAAATGTACATATTTTTTTAAAAATAAAAATAGGTTTTAAACTTTATTACTTTGTTGCTCATAACCATTATTCAAAGTATTTATATGCTTAAACAATCTTAATTAAAAAAAAATATAACAGTTACTCTGTTTTTTAAATTTACTTTTATTTGTAATGCAATAAAAATTAAACCAATTATGTAATATAATTTTTTTATAATTAAAACTATATTTGGCTAAAATGTAATATGTAATGTTTGGGAATAGTATAGTAATACGAGAAGGATTTAAAAAATTCTATTCTAATTACTGACCAATCAATGTTTTAAATTTATCATTTGCAACTTTTTTTAAAAATGTATTTTCTCCATTTTTATGATGTAATTATTAATTTTTTAGAGAAATTTTTTTAACATAATAAAAAGTTTAAATGCATATGATACTCTTAAATGCAGTTGATGTTTTTGTTCCTTTATAGAAGTTTTTAAAAAGTAATTCAGTTGAAGTATATTTTTATTTTTGCTGTTAATATTTCTCTAGAAAGGTTGGTTATATGCAAATATATTGAACTCTTAACTCTGTCCAGTGGCGTAACGTACACCTCCGCATTGCGGGAGGGGGGGGGCAAAGCCTGACTGATGCCAAGTATGTATTTGGGCTTGGAGCCGAAAACCTGACTTTGCAGGGGGGCTCTAGTATTCTTCGTTACATTACTGTCTTTGTCAATATAAATAAATTTAAAATAATTGTTGTATTTGTTTTAGAATCCTTTGTTAAATGGTAGTGATCTTTCCACTGTGATTGGTAGAGATATGGGGGATGCCAGTTTTGTTAAATCTAGAACTGCCAAATATCAAAACAGAAAAACTGTGAGTATAGTTTTTTTTTAAAATTTCTGCTTTTTGTGTATGATAAGTAAATTGTTCTTTAATTGCTAGGCTTATTCCTGCTTGTTGCTTTTTTTGTCCTTTATTGTGGAGCATTATTTGTAAAGCAATTTTTTGCAAAGATTGTCAGATATTTTTATTTAATATAGTTTCTAATTGGTCTAATAGACATTTTCTATTTTAGTTAATGGAAATTAATTTCTTTTAATGTTTAGCTATTATCATCAGTTTTATCAATAATTTAAATTTTATTTTAATCAGAAAATTTATAAGTTTACTTGTTTTTGTTAAAATTTAATTATCATACAGTCTTTAAGAAAACAGGATATTCATTGTTTGTTTTACAATTACAGACGAGAAGTTCTGAACAGGCTCTAATAAATGCCTTCAAGAAAATCAGTAACATGGCAGATAGGATCAATTTGCCTAAAACTATTATGGTTAGTATATTTTTATTGAATTTTGCTCAAAGTTTTAGAATTATTTATTTTGCTGTATAATTAAATAATTTGTTTCTGACTTTTTTTAAAGTTTGTATTTGACCAAGTTAAAAAAAATGTCTTAATTTAAATTTAGGACCGAGCCAATAGTTTATTTAAACAAGTTCATGAAGGTAAAATCCTCCAACATCGTAATAATGATGCTATAGTTTCATCATGTGTGTATGTTGCTTGCAGACAAGAAGGTGTGCCTCGAACTTTTAATGGTTAGTTTAAAATTTAATTATCCTATATACACCAAAAATGATTTTAGTTGACTGTTTTTGCATAATGCTAAAGAGTTTTAACTGTACTCATATAATCTCAACCATGCTTACAACATTTGTGATCAGAAAAATGTATTTATTTCCATGAAAAAAAAATGTTGATGTTATAGAATGTACATTCCTGTATCATGTAGTGTCTTTAAAAATAGAAATATCTCATTAAATGAAATTTTTCTGTAGAATATACAAAGTGAAAACCCCATTAAGAGAGCATTTTAGTATAAGGAAAGAAGTATTGAACTTATTTTACTCCAGAAAGAAATAGATTAATTTAAAATAGAAATATGAATATTGCATTAAAATATGCTGCTCATCTCATATGTGATAGGAAAGTTAGTACACAAAATTAATATTAGAGGATTTCTCTCTCTTTTTCTGTGCTTAGGCCCTGTAACATTATGTGAGAAGCCAGTCTTTTATTTCTGTTCATGATTTATGTTTAACATTTGAAAAAATATGTGTCCTTGATTATTTTTTTTCAATATTTTAATATATTTATGTAGAGTTTAAAACAGATTTTCAATCTGTGCATTGGGACTTCAAATAGGGTTGTAAAAGATTACCTTGGGTTACGAGGTAAACAAAAAGATTATTGATAAATTTAATTTAATGTAATAATGATGTGAATACTTCATTAACAAACTTTTTAAGAAAATATCAGTTTTCAAAATATGATGTTCCAAGTAGAGACAGTCAAAAAGTAATATTACTGGCATAAAGCTTGAAAATAAATGCAATCATATGTTCTAAATCATAAAATTAAATCAAAGTTCCCATTTATAAAATAAATTGCTTTAAATGTAAAGTTGCATGTTAAAGTATGGAATGAAAAGATAGATATGGACACATTTGTTAGTAAAGGAATTAGGTTTCAAAAAGGAAGTGAAATTAAATTAGAAAGTGTCCTTTAGAAGAAGAAAAATAATCACTACAATCAGCTAAATTAGGATTTTTAATTCATTATTTTAGTTATGAATGTAACATTAAATAAAATGTTGTTGCTAACAACATTGTCAAATATTTCCTCATTATGTAGATTTTACTGAGATTTAATATTTGATTTTTACAGAAATATGTGCTGTTTTAAACGTATCTAAAAAGGAAGTTGGTCGCTGCTTCAAACTAATCCTCAAAGCTTTGCAGACTAGTGTTGATCTCCTCACCACTGGAGATTTTATGGTAATAAACATATTCAGAAAAAATTCAGAATTTTCAAACATTCTTACATCTTTTGTTATTGCATGTTAACCAAAAAGATTGCTATTGTAGACTGCAAACCTCATATTATTTTTAAAAATTTAAAGAAATTGTTGATATTTGATAATTTTGACAATTATATATATATATATAATATGACAATGTTGTTGGAATGGATTCTTTATATGAGATTGATAAGGCAGTACGGTGATTGAATAAAACTTGTTTATTATCCATCTTGAACCATAAGACATTACAGGGATGACACAATATATACGCACACACAAACACAATGCAGCCGGCTACATGTTTACGCAGACAAAATACAGAAGCGAAAGAGTTGGTCTCCAGGAATCTTGGTATTTATAGGCTTCTCAAATCACATGATCTGAGTGGGTGGATAGGTGTAGTTTAAAATACTCTCATTAGGCGGCGGGTTAACTTATTACTAAAACGTTTGTCCTGAAGGGATGGACCATTGGTAGTTAAAAGTTATGTTAAAGGGTTATGTTACTGGGAATTATTACATTTATATATATATATAATATATTACCTTTAGTTCTTACTTATAAAATTTTTAGTTCTCAGATGAAGTTTTCATGTGCTGTACTATTTATAGCTAGAAGAAAAAGGATTAATCATATATGAGATTTGATAACTTTCTCATTTCTTTCCCCAATTCATATAGGTTCGCCATTTATCATATGGTTTCTTCATTATTATTAGGTCAAAACATTTATTTTATTCATTTGTATATGCATGTAATGGTTAAACAGAATTTAATTGTATGTATTTATATTTTAAATACAAAATCTTAATACTTTAATGCTTACTTTACTTCACTTTTCAAAAACTAAAAAAGGAATGAAATGCCACCTCCTGCAATTTTCTAAATTCTTAATGTTTGTGATTGATACTTGCACTATATATATATAGCTGTTATACAATTATAAGTAATTTAACCCTTTCGGGTCGAAGGACGCAAATGCTTGCATACCACCAGGACCTGAGGGTTTTGTGTAGCTAAGCCTAAATCAATGTAATTGGCATACAGTTGTCTGAAATATCTACACTATTAAAATTCGAAGGTAAACAAACGTATCTATCTATCTATGTATGTGCGTCTATCTTCTCACGAACAGCACCACGCAGAAAGTCGCGGAAGGTACCAAAAGATCGGGAATTTTCCGGGGAAGCCGTATTGCCCATTTATATTCTGATATTGTAATTAGTTAAAAAGATATTAATTAAAAACCTTAAAACGCCTAATTGTTTTACTCCTGCCGGTTGTTTACTTGGCGGAACTTCCCTTCCGTTTCGGCCGAGCGGTAATCTTACGTTTTCCACCATATTAAAATTGTCATCTAATTTTCGGTGTCGAAATTAGACAAAAAATAATTACAGAATCGGAAAGATCATTTATTTCGCCACGACACGGTATACTTTTTTTTGTAAAATAACGATATTTTCTATTTTTTTCGAATTTTTTAAAATAGTGTTAAAACTGATGCGTTTTTATGAAAATTATTTCTAAATCGTTGGGTATGAATTACTTTTCGTGTTATTAAATCTATATTCTACACTAATTAACTTCAAGTCTTTCTCTTTTAGATCCATTCATTTAAAAAATAAAATTCCCAAAACTTTTTTTTAAAAGAATTTTTAAAAAGTAGTCTTAATTTTTACTTCACATTGAATAACTTCGTCATTTATGAAGATAATCTCACAAAATCTTTTTTCCGTGTATACAGTAATATTATCCGTAACATATACGAAGATTGAAAAAATTGCTTCAAAATTACAGATTTAAAAAAAAAAATTGTGATTTTCGTAAACTTATGTTTTTCTGAGAAATAAATTAAAAAGTAGTAATTTGTACATTTTTTATTTCAAAGTACGTTATTTTTGAAAATAGTTGGTGATGTTTGAGAGCATTAACGTAAAAATTATGCCCTTAAAATGAAGGTAATGATCTTTAAAATAATTTAAAATACACGATTTTACATTTAGCCAAACATTGACGTCGAAATTTAGCTTTGCGCCAAAGACAGTTGACCTGTTTCGCCTTCCACCGAATCTAACTCAAGGGTTACACTAAAAAAATTCTGCCGTAAACAGGGGGAAATCAGTAACTTTGGCGAGTAAAAAAAAAAAAAAATGCGAGTGAAAAAATTACTTTTTCTTCCTCCCATTCATTATTGTTGCCTATTTTCATTTTTCGCTACTGGTCCCGGTAGCACAGTCGGTAAGCGCGCTTTGCTTCATTTACACCGTAAAGCAGATCGTGTCTTTGCGAGTTCGAATCGGTAGGATCTCCTTTTTTTTATTTCTGCTAATTTTTCCCACGTAAATTAATTTTACTGATAAATACTTATTTTAACATGATCCTCTGTTATTTTAATGTACTTTTCATTTTTTTTTTTTTTTGCCTTCAAAAAGGTTTTTTTCTGATTTTTAATCATTCAAAGTAATTTCTATCTTTTTCAACAATTCGATTTTGTTCATTTCTGCTTATTTTTCCCACCCGTAAATTAATTCTCTCTTCTTCAATGATTGAATTCACTTGCTGCATCCCCACTGATCTGAAATTTACTTCATTTTCAGTGCTGCCATTATGTAAGCAAATGGTATGTCGCAATTAATTGCTAAATGAGCATTTTTAATCAATTTTATTAAAAATAATTAATAAGTTAGTTTTGTATAATATAATTTTTTTCGCAGATACGTGTGTAAATAATTTTAACACAGAGTGGAATGAAAAACTATAAAATTAAAAATAAAAAAATTAAATGTTTTTTTCAAATAGTATTATTTTCTTTTTGAATGTTTTTTACAGTGAATGTTAGCATATAACTAGGTTTTCCCCCAAAAGTGGATTTTTAACACTTATATATGTTTAATCAAACATCCAAACGTTTCAAGAGCTATCTGTATAATTTTTTTTATTAGTATTTATTGATAATGGATTTAAATTAATATATTTTTTTAAAATTAAAATGCATTCAATGCATTTCTGAGATTCATTTAAAATATTTATCAGTATCGAAATTTTTGTTCTCTTTTATAAAACTTATAGTTTACTTTAAAATAATGCGTAATTGCATGAAACTTTTTTCCCCGTGTCGAATATTTCAAAAAATTCTCACAATTTTACTTCAAGAATTAAAATAGTAGTGAAATTTTTTAATTTGAAAAATTTATACTTTCTGTTCTTTTTTCAGCATACAACTATTTTGAAAAATGCTACAGTTTCGTTTCCGGGAAAAAACTAAAAAAATTAAATGTTTTTGTCAGATAGTATTATTTTCTTTTTGAATGATTTTTTTCAGTGAATGTGTACTTATAACTAGGTTTTTCACATAGTGTTTTTCTTAGCAGTTACATATGTTTAATCAAACATCCAAACGTTTCAAGAGCTATCTGTAGAATTTTTATTATTATTATTTATAGATAATGTGGATTTAAATTAATATATTTTTTAAAATCAAATGAATATTTCTATTATTTCCTTATTAAATTAATTATTTGTTAATAAAAGGTATATCGCCTATTATTTTGGATAAAAATACGTTCTAGAGCCTGGAATAAATATTTGTCCTCAGTGCCAGCCCAGCGGTAGCTAGGCTTCTACTTCAGTTACACAGTATACCTAAGAAAGGGAGTAAATAAAGTGAGAATGATAGGTTCGCCTAAGCTAAAACTAGCTTCAGCGGTCAGGAGGTGGTGGGGGAGGTGGAACATAGTTTCCGTATAAACGGAAAACAGCTTTTTCGTTTCGTTCTTCAATCCGAAAAGGGGGTTTTCGTTACGTTTAACAGCATGGGGGGGGGGGAATTCTTAGAAAACAGGTAGTATCTTCGTTGTGCTATGAGGCAAACGGTACATGAGGTGAGGCTGGTTCATGAAGTTAGATTGAGAGCTAATCGTCGGGTTGTCATGATGATGGATTGCAGAATGGAAAGTTGAGGAAAGATTCGCTATTAGGGTGTGGATGGGTTCAACACAAAGTTCTTCGTGGAGAACAGATCTTGGGATGTACCTGGGAGCTCTGGCTATGACTCGAAGCGCTTTATTTTGAAGTCTTTGAATATCATTTAATTGTGTGTTACTGGCAGATCCCCAAATGGGGCATGCATACGTTAAGATGGGGCGAAGATAGGTTTTGTAAATAAATATCCGGTTATTTAAAGAGAGTTTGGATTTCCTTCCAATCTATACGTTCTACACAGACATTTTTAAGCTAACTGTAAGTAGCGATTGATTGATTAATGAAATAATGAAAACCTGAAAATTATTTTATTATTTTCGATTCCTAAAAATTATCTATTATTAAAAAATGATGACTTTTTTTTTACTCAAGCATCAAAATAGTTTTCTTTTATTGTTTAAATTTATTATTTTTTTACTAAAGCAATATTGTTTTTGATATGTCATGAATAGAAACTTGAAGATAAATCTTATATCTGAGGGGAGAGTCAGGGGGAAAATAGTTCTACACTCAAATAAGCCACTGTAACACCGTGCAGTAGAAAGAGAACTGAAACCTGTTTGACATTAGTAAGATCTGGAAGATATATTTTTTTTTTCGAAAAAGGGAATTGTAGTGACGTTTATATAAAGGAATCACACACATACCAGGAACTTTGATAAAGGAAGGTGAATTTCCATGGCAGTATGTTATGGATTCGAAACAAATTTTAATAAAACACTCAAAATACTTAAAACAATCATTTAATAATTTCTTCTTTTATAAAGATAATTGCATGAAATATTTTTCCCGTGTGTCGAATATTTCAAAAAATCCTCACAATTTTACTTAAATATTTAAAATAGTAGTGAAATTTGAAAAATTTCTACTTTTCTGTCTTTTTTCAACATACAACTATCTTTAAAAAGGCTACATTTTCGTTTCCGGGGACTAAAAAATTGCAACGAAAGAACTGAAAACTGAGTGAGTGATTTTTTAATTCGCACTGTTCGCCTATTCGAGGGTTATTGGCGATGTGGACCTCGAAATTTTCAACCATGGTCAAGTGACGAGGACGACACCTGCGCTTTCACCCATCTCTAATAATTAGAACACCACACCAACGCAAGAACAAATTTCGAAAAAGGGAGTTTTAATGACATAGTTAAAGAAATCACTCACATCGCGCACATAAGAGCTATCGGCCTGAGGGAAACACGAAATTTCCATGGGGATGAAGTTATTCACTCGGTAAAAGCCCGTGCAACGCCGGGCTAAGCGGAGAGGAAAGAAACAAAGAAATCAAAGTAATTTCGAAAAATAATATTGTAAGTGTTGAATTTGTGAAGAGAAGGGAAAATGTTAAGCGACAAAGCCATGACAAGCACTCACGGGTCATGCACTCACATCGTACGCGTCAAAACCACACAAAAGTGTTGGCGTCAGAAAAAAAAGGAGGAAATTAACATGGGGATTAAGTTATACCCTCGGTATAAGCCCGTGCAACGCCGGGCCATGAAAGCTAGTCTACACTATTAAAATTCGAAGGTAAACAAACGTATCTATGTATGTGCGTCTATCTTCTCACGAACAGCACCACGCAGAAAGTCGCGGAAGGTACCAAAAGATCGGGAATTTTCCGGGGAAGCCGTATTGCCTATTTATATTCCGATATTGTAATTAGTTAAAAAGATATTAATTAAAAACCTTAAAACGCCTAATTGTTTTACTCCTGCCGGTTGTTTACTTGGCGTAACTTCCCTTCCGTTTCGGCCGAGCGGTAATCTTACGTTTTCCACCATATTAAAATTGTCATCTAATTTTCGGTGTCGAAATTAGACAAAAAATAATTACAGAATCGGAAAGATCATTTATTTCACCACGACACGGTATAATTTTTTTTGTAAAATAACGATATTTTCTATTTTTTTCGAATTTTTTAAAATAGTGTTAAAACTGATGCGTTTTTATGAAAATTATTTCTAAATCGTTGGGTATGAATTACTTTTCGTGTTATTAAATCGATATTCTACACTAATTAACTTCAAGCCTTTCTCTTTTAGATCCATTCATTTAAAAAATAAAATTCCCAAAACTGTTTTTTTAAAGAATTTTTAAAAAGTAGTCTTAATTTTTACTTCACATTGAATAACTTCGTCATTTATGAAGATAATCTCACAAAACCTTTTTTCCGTGTGTACAGTAATATTATCCGTAACATATACGAAGATTGAAAAAATCGCTTCAAAATTACGGATTTTAAAAAAAAAATTGTGATTTTCGTAAACTTATGTTTTTCTGAGAAATAAATTAAAAAGTAGTAATTTGTACATTTTTTATTTCAAAGTACGTTATTTTTGCAAATAGTTGGTGATGTTTGAGAGCATTAACGTAAAAATTATGCCCTTAAAATGAAGGTAATGATTTTTAAAATAATTTAAAATACGCGATTTTACATTTAGCCAAACATTGGCGTCGAAAATTAGCTTTGCGCCAATGACTTTTGACCTGTTTCGCCTTCGACCGCATCTAACTCAAGGGTTACACTAAAAAAATTCTGCCTTAAACAGGGGGAAATCAGTAACTTTGGCAAGTAAAAAAAAAATGCGAGTGAAAAATTTTTTTTTCCCCGTCGTCCGACGTTTTCGACCATCTTAAAATTGTCATCGAATTTTCGGTGTTCAAATCAGACAAAAAATAATTACAGAATCGGAAAGATCATTTATTTCGCCACGATACGGTATAATTTTTTTTGTAAAATAACGATATTTTCTATTTTTTCCGAATTTTTTAAAATAGTGTTAAAACTGATGCGTTTTTATGAAAATTATTTCTAAATCGTTGGGTATGAATTACTTTTCGTGTTATTAAATCGATATTCTACACTAATTAACTTCAAGCCTTTCTCTTTTAGATCCATTCATTTAAAAAATAAAATTCCCAAAACTTTTTTTTAAAGAATTTTTAAAATGTAGTCCCAATTTTTACTGCATGCGGAGTGATATCGTGTACCTCGGAGTTAGAATCAACGGATTACGATTTTTTCATTTCTGCTAATTTTTCCCACGTAAATTAATTGTACTGATAAATACTTATTCTAACATGTGATCCTCTGTTATTTTTATGTACTTTTCATTTTTTTTTTTTGTTTAAATATACCATCCTTTAAGCAGCATATCCAAGATCACTCGATTAAATTTTTTGATTCACTCAATAGCTCTGATAATATTAATATGCAAAACCTTGAAAATTATACAGCCAATATTAAGAGGAAGCGACCCAGGAGAATTCTCCTGGACTCGTACAATCCTATTTAACTTAAATTTCTCTTTTTATTTGCTAAATTCAATTGTCTTAACTATTTTTGATCCACTTTTATTTATTGCATTCAATGTTAACTGCTCATGTGGCGGAGTGCTCAGAGCTCCCGCTACACTCAAGACTATAACTGCAGCACTGCCGTGCGCGGTCAATGCGAAGGAGGGTGTCCGCCTCGCAGAAACCCGCCGGTCGCTTTTTTCATACTTGTCTTAAATTTTTTCTCCTACTGGACATTGCGTCGCCACACATCATTACACACAAAAGGAAATATTCTGAAATATATTTTCTATCACATGTATTATTTTATTTTTGAATTTTATACTGTGAATATGTAAATAATGCTTATGAACATTTTAAATCAATTTTATCATAAAATAATTAATAAGTTAGTTTTGTATAAAAAAAAAACTTTTTTTTCTTCTGATACGTGTTTAAATAATTTAATTAACACAGTGTCGAATGAAAAATTAAAATAAAAAAATTAAA